>LR141869.1:0-11581 GCA_900659605.1 Tisbe holothuriae | reverse complement strand
AAAACTGCAGGAAAACTGCAAGAAAACTACCAGAAAACTGCAGGAAAACTGCAAGAAAACTTCTTAGGAGAGGAAGTCTTCCGGTAGTTTTCCTGCAGTTTTCCTCAAAATCGTCCTGGTGTAGGAACCCCCTTAAGTGGGACGTCGGATGAATGGCACATTTCTACCGTAGTAGGAGACGAGAAGTGATCTATATGATGCCATTGACATTGAAAAAAGAAATGTATAACTTTCGTCCGGGCCAGGGTTGCCATATTCTACAATAAGCATGTTGAACATTCCTGCCCTACGAGCTGAAATATGACATGAAACGGCATCCCTGAACACCCCGCAGATTTCCTCTCTTTGACAAACGATGAGAAAACGGCATTTTTCCATTTCCGGTGCCGACATGCTCAAGGCCACCCACATACTAAACTAAACACTGACTTCTTCTTATCCCATCCACAGATCTTCCACGGCGTCTGGACCATCGCCTTCTTCTGCCTGAACGTGATCGACGCCAAGGCAATCCTGCCGAACGCCAGCTGCCTGCTGGCCGGCTACCTGCCCGCCACCACCGTGCTGCACATCCTGCTCATCCCCAACGACTACCCGCTCGAGTACATCATCGTGGACGCCGTCGGGACGTTCCTCGCCATCATCAACATGTTCTTGCTGCTGAGGATGGAGTGCACAGGTATGAACTAAATTTACGAGGGTAATTTAAGTCGTAATGAGATAATATAGGTGGATTGTATGCCATTAACCTCTCCCATATACAAGTTATATGGCCTGAAGTATAATGGAAGCCCTCCCTTCCGAGAGTGTTAATTAATAAGTCTACTTACCTTGCACTCTCACGCTTCCCAAACCTTATTTGTTGTTACGAAACCCCTTCTTCCTTCCTTCCTTTTGGTGGTGGTGGTAGTTCAATAAAAGATTCTTCTTCTTGCGGCCGCTAAAAGTCATGAGACGGTGATATAACCCTTGCAAAAGCCTGTGTTTTATGTGTCCTCTTCCTCAATAGTGCAGTTGATACGCGTGACTTCTTCCCAGGGCTCATCTCCGATGAAATGAGCTTCTTTGGAGCTAAAAAAACTGTCTTCGGCTGCTTAATGGAACGAGTCGGTCACGACGAAGCCATTGTCTTTCTCGCATATCCCTTCTTACAACTATCTGAGCTCGGTTCCTTTAAATATACCACTTTTTGCGAATAAAACGGCCTTTTACCCCCCACTTCCCATCTTCTTTTCGTGCCCTTGTGCTCATCTTGAGCTTTAAAAGCGATGATGCCAAAATCTTTCTTCGTCTACAAACGACTCGTGTATTATTATTATTCTTGGCCGCGGTTCAAAATGCGAAGGATCCTTCTTCATATACGTTTTCTTGAGGATTTATTTGAACAATCTTCAAAGATTTGGACACGTTGTTGGACATTTTGCAAAAAAAGTTAATCGCTTGTTTTACGATCAGTGTGACCTTTTTGTCCCTCAGTCAGTGTGTGACCCGTCAGAATGCATTTTGAGAGCAAGTTCTCCTTCCTTTTTGGTCATCTCACCATTTACGACCGCAAAACTGTACTGAAGAAATTGATGAGATTCAACTTCGTGATCTAATAAAAGATATATTTCATCAGAGTGACAGCCACAGAAACCTCAATAAAATCCCTTCACGCGAACCTAAACCTTGAACTGTACAGTACCCAAGCAGTACTAGAAGCTACTTTTAAAATTAACTCAAGAGTATTTTTATGCAAATTTAATCAGTTATACTGTAGATTAGTCACTATTGCTCAATTAAGCCATATCAAACTATGGACGAGAAATCTTAATCCATCATTTTTTCGCCCAAGAAAATAATATACATAATGTATAATGGAGCAATGCCCAGTTTAAAGTACTAACAACTTAATTGTGTAATTTAGATTATAATTTAGTCATTTCGGATCTTTCCTTTTACAGAGATCCTGCATGAGGCCGAGGAGCTGTGGGAGCGCCAGGGCGGCGCCTCCGACACCACCTCCGAATCGGGACTGTCCTCCACTGGGTCGTATGTGGCCTCCGAGTGCAGCAGGCACGGCGCGAGGGATGTGTCCCCGATGCACGCGCCCAAGGCGCACATGGGACCCCCGGCCACCATCTCGGGGCAGGTGGCTCAGGTAGAATATAAAGGCTGATTCTGTAAAATACCCGGCTTTATTTTCGCAAATACTGGCATTTTTGCAGTTATGAATGAACGCTCTAATATTTTCCTAACGTATTCCATTCCAGTGCCACGGCCGCCGCATCCTGGGCAACCCGTCCGGCCCCACGGTCATCACCGTGAACGGCGTCAGCGCCGTGGCCGCGGCTCAGCATCAGGCTCAAGCCCACGCGCAGGCTCAGGCGGCCGCGCAGGCTCAGGCGGCCGCGCAGGCAGCGGCTGCGCACTACGACTCGTTGCTCTTCAGCAGCATTGATGAGCCGGAAGAGCGGTAATTATGATTAATTATGTCATTAAAAACGATAAGGACTTAATGACATTCTTTTAGTTCTCCCGGTGTCGGCGTTAGCGCCGCAGTCGATCTCGAGCCGATCGACTTTGAGCATTTCGTTGACGAGCCCGACGTGGGCAACAGCGAGAGAATGTTCAGGGTCACGTTCGGGGAGAGCCCGCCGATGAGGGGAAGATAAGCTAAGAGGTCCAAGCAGAGTGTGTTGCAAAGCAAACATCTGAAAATATCAACAGTATCTTTAAAAATGTAACATCAGGTTAAATGAGGACATTTTTCCTGATGGAGAAAAATGAGAGGAAGGAAAAGTGCCTTTGAAAATTTATGATTCGACGTTTTAAAGAGAGGAAAATGTCGCATGGAATGACGTCGATGTTTTAAGAATGTTAAAACAAAAGTGCTATAAATATATATCTAAATGGAGATGTTAAACTTTATGAATGTTTAGAGAGGAGGATAGTATGGAGAGAAAATGTGAAGCAAAGAGATTGTTAAGTTATGAATGTTGATAAAACTATAAAGAGAAAATAATAAAAAAAACATGGCAAAACTATTATCAAATAAAGCGCCTACGAGTTTGTTATTACTTGAAATAAATTGTGTATTTTGTCATTTCTCCCGAGTTTATAGTTGAAACACAAAAAAGGTAACAGCGCGTTTTCAATTTTCTTCTTCAAAAGTCACATTCAGCAAACCGGGTTCGGTATAAAATAACGGCAATGTGTGTTTCTCGTTCCCCTTTAAACATTTTTTATGCGATATATTATTAACTTTTTTACTCTGGGGGAGCTGAAGTCTTTTCAATTAATTTACTATCACTGAGCAAACCTAAGACGTCGTGTATAAAAGTCCGTTTGTAGCTCTTAAGAAGTGCGCGCGTGCAGTGCTGATGACTAAAAGTATATGTAATTATGGCCCATTTTGGCATCTTTTATCGTATCAACATGGTTTCTTAGAATGAATATTCTGTGCTCTCTTCTCTTAAGTTACTTTTTGAGATCGTTGTCAAACACGGCACCGCCGCACTTCCAACAACTTAAACGAATCCGACACTGAGATTTACTCTTCCATTTGCCAATAAGACTTCAGCTCCCGAATATTACGATAATAATTGCGAAATTCTTCTGTACACTCAAGACTCCATGATCTCGACCATGTAATTCCTCGTGAGCGTCCTCAGCTCCTGCAGCGCGTAGTCCTCAGGCATCGGCAGCTGCGACAGCTGCTCAGCCAGCGTGCTCGCACTCGGCCCACCACCCAGACGCATGGACGCGCGTGCCAGCCCTGCCAGCCGCTTGGCAATCTCACTCTGGCACAGGCGCTCCTTGGCACAGCGCGTCGGCAGCGAGCCCACGCGGCAGCACAGCGAGCTGACCTTCGGCCTGAGCGCTTCCAGATGGTAGTCAAAGTCAACCTCGCTGTCGCCTCTCCGCGCAAGCAGCGCTTTCACCTCCACATCGACGTTGATGAAGTCGAGGAAGACGCCGCCGTTGGTCTCCCAGTTGAGGATGGAGGCGGCCGAGTCCTCAAGGTCCTTGAGCAGCGTGTGGAGGAAGTCGTACTCCTCATTGATGATGGCCTCAGGAGCAATCTCCTTCACGATGACGTCGTGAGCCTTGGCGTGGTCTCCGGCTTTGATCAGGTACCATGCCTGGTCCTTGTAGTTCCGCTCAGAGCCTGCCTTGACAGCCTTGGCCTCCGCGATCCATGCCATTGGCACGCGGAGGTGGTCCATGAGGAACGTCTCGCGCTCAGTGCACTCGTCGTCGGCCAGCTGAAGGTGACGCCCAAGCAGAGCGATGACCTGCACGCGGCGGCATTCTGCGTCTGGCAGATGCAGCAGCACAAACACAGCCCAGTGCCACAGGCCGAAGGTCTCCAGCTGGGATGCGAAGCTGAGGTGCAACTGGTCGTTTTTGTCCTGTCTGAGATGGGTGTAACCGAGTGCGCGCAGGGCCTCGCCCAGGAACCAGGACAGGCGATGATCCAGCTGGTCTGGGGTGTGCGTCTTGGGCGTGAGCAGTACTTCCAGAGAGTGAGATCGCTTCGTGTACAGCTTCATCAGGTGGTATTTGATATCCCTTGCCTCAGTTTCCAATGCGTCATATTCTGGGTTTGGCATCTGAGCGTACGGCTCGGTCTCCTCGCTGTCCTCCTCAAAGGCAGCCTCATAAGCGGTAAAGGCGTCGCCGACACTCGCAACGGGAGAGGTCAGGTTCCAGAAGTGGGTTGCAAGAGCGCGCTTCCAGTCCAGGTCAGCGCAAACATTCACACGGAGACCGTCAGAGCCATGCCAGACTGGCACACCCGCAAGCAGAGCGTACAGGCGCAGTCTGTTGGCAGCCACGTGTTTATCAGCGCGAAGCTCCTGCCAGCGGTCCAGCTGCTGCAGGATCATCTGTCCGTTGACAGAGTTGAGCCCACTGGCGGAGGACATGAGCAGCGCAGCGTAATGATCTCCAGCTGAGTGTGCCTTGGCGCACGCCTCGGACAGGCGGTTGCCGCTGAGTAGAGCAAGGACCTCGTCCACATGATCGCCTTTGAGCACGGCCGATTGCAGGTCACGGTTCGCCTCGGATGCCACGGCCTTCTCCAGCCAATCAGAGACAGCCTCACGGCGTAGCATGGTTGTCTCATGCGAGTCCGGTCCGTATTCAAAGATCTCGCTCTCCTTGAGGCGTCCCCACAGGGCCAGGCAGAGGTCCCAGACACGTTTGGACTCCTTGAGCCCGCGGCCGAACGCGGCGTCAGCAGACTCGGTCCTCGTGAGCTGCTTGGTGGCCTCCTCTGCGAATGCGTGCAGAGTGTTGACATTTTCCTCGACAGAAAACATTGGAATCCTGTTCGCCTCATCTTCGCCGTCTCCTTCAAATGTGACAGTCGCAGTCTCGAGAGCGACCTCCAGCCAGGACTCAAGCGCGCCAATCTGCTCGTTGTCCGCCTTGCCAAACGATGATGTCTCAATGCGCTCCATATGCACCAATGGGATACGGCTCCTGCTAGCCAGTGGGTCAAACGGCGGGCCACAGTGAACCAGTTTCCAGTTGGGCGCCCACCCAGGTCTGAACCGTCTACCCATGGCGAGCCCTCCGTCAGCGAGGAATTTGAGCTTGTCCGCGAACAGAGACTCTCCCAACGGCCTCAGATGATCAGAGTACCTCGGGACGATGCAACGCTGCCTCTCAGCGCCACCAGCAGACGGGAGCGAGACGTACTTATCATAACCAGCTTGGAGTGAGTATGTGGGCAGAGCGCGCTTGGTCACGGCCGCTGTGCCGAGCATGGACGGGCCCGACTGCTCCAGCAGCGGCTGCCTGGAGCCCTCACCGAGGAATCTGGTCCGAAGAAGGTTCGACGTTGCAGTCGACGGCTGCTGATCCATGCTGAAGCTGCCTCCGAGGCCCTTTCCAGAGCCACCAGTCAGCAGCGAGTGTGCTATATCCTCCACAAGCGGGTCCCTTCTCTGGAGGATGACCGGCCTTGGCTTGTTGACATCGCCAGTCATCATCATCATCCCGTCATCGTCCTCCTCATCAAACAGCAACGCCTTCATCAGCTGCGCCTTCTGCCCCAGCATCCGGTTGTTCACCCTCGTCTCCTCCATGTCCATGCTGGCGTTGTTGGTCACGTCGCCGCTGTTGTTGATCTCGTTCATGACGTCGACGTCGTCAGCAAACGGCTTTGCAGAGCGGGGCTCATTGTGGATGGTGACCACGGTCGTCTGCGCGTTCGGCTGCTGGCCGTCCTTGCGCATCGGCAGCAGGCCCTTGAGCTTCTTCGCGTTGGCTTTGGCCTTGTTGTTGACGTCGTCGTTCTCCTCGTCGCTGTCGTCCAGGCCGTACTTGGAGAAGTGGTCGACTTTGAAGACCCAGGAGCCCGTCTCCACGCGGTATTCGACGAAGCGGGCGTCCAGTTTGAGGCAGGCCTTCTGAAGCTTCTCCTCGTAGCTCATGTGGAAGAGCTTCTCCGGGGACTTGATGCTCGTGCGCGTGGTCTTGTCGACGGGCCAGACGCGGTCAAGAGTGACCTAAAAGAGATATAATAATTATTTATAGTTTGCCAGGAAAAGACTTTTTTCATTCGAAATCGTTAGATTTCGCGCCTAAATTTAAAAATAAAACATGTTTTTGTTTTAAAAAAGGAGCAGTAAATACATTCAGTGGCGACATCTAACGATGAGAAAATCACTTTTTTTCGTTCGATAGAGGGCTTTGTTTTGGTTTTTAAAAAAGAGCAAACATAGTCGCGACATCTAACGATGTGAAAGTCAATTTTAACCTTAGATAATTTATTTTATGATATATCTAAGGATACAACGTAGCTCTTCGTGTAAAACTATTTACATTTTAAATATGACGTATTAAAATTAGTCATGTATGAGTAAAATTAGAAGAATGACAATTAACTTGGCAGAACTACATCTTAGGATTCTCTAATAATTACCTGCGCCTTCTTGTTCAATCCGGTCCCATGCTGCGGCTTCACCGAATCATCGGGGTAGACGGTCACCTCCTTATGCCTGAAGAACACGATCTCATCCAAGTTCATCCCCATCACATCAGTCGAGCCGGGGAAGAACAGATTTCCATAGCCGGTCCTCCCAACTGTAAAGTTGTCAATGATGCACGTGCCGGCAGCGCTATCCACGTAGTTGCCCAACTCGCTCAGCCCGGGGATGGTGTAGTAACCGGACCGCTTGAGCCGGACCCCGGCCGGGTTGTTGTTCTCCTCATCATCGGACGGCTCAGAGTTGTCAGCCGCGGCGGACGGGTGCGCGGCAGCGAAGCTATCCTCGCCAACGGTTGTCGCATCTGGGTTCATGATCTGCCTCTGAATGTTAAACGATTCTTCGGGCTGGTCGAGACCGCCGCCGCTGTCGCTGCTCTTCTTCCTCTGCTGCTGAGTGTTGTTCAGCGTGGTCTCGTCAGCGGTCATCTCGAGGTTGGGCGGGGACGGGATGACCAGACCCTTCTTCTTGGCGGCGGCGGTGCTCGTAGACGCAGCGGGCGTGTGCTGCAACGAGGCGGACGCGCTCTCATCGTTCTTGGACGCGTTGCTGCCACTCGTGACCCGACCGGGGGACTTTGGCTTGAGGACGAGTTTCTTGACGCTGGAGCGGGGGACGAACATGTCCGTGCTCTTGTTCAGGTCATCGTTGTCCTCCAGGCCGTCGAAGATGGTGCTCTTGTTGGCGCCGGAGCCGGTGAGGGGCTTTGCCTTGGCCTTGATGTTGCGATGGGGAGACACCTTGTAGACGTTGTTGCTGCTGTCCAAAGCCTTCTGGGCTGAGGGGTTGATGGGTTTGAGAATCTCCTCTCGCTTGCCGGAATCCTGGAATAGAAAAAAATGGTTATTAACCATATCACGTTACTGTTTAGAACTGGGGTAAGAGGAAAATAGAAATATAATCATATCTACATAGTATCTGTAATTTTCGGAATGTTGCAAATATTGTTTAAGAAAGAAAGAAAACTCGCCGTCTCATTTACACGTCTCCTCGTTCATAGAACATTATGAACATTATAAAAAATACATTTTCATTTCCCTCTAATGCATCTGGACGTTATAAAGCTTTAGAACCAGGTCTTTGCATTACAGGAACAAGAAGGTTCACTTGACTTTGAATAATATAATAATTCTCACCTGTAGCAAGTTCTTAAACAGCGGGTTTTCTCCATATGGGCTGTTAGCCAGCTGCAGTAACTGTTGGTTAATAGGATTACTCGCCGAGGCCCCAGCCTGCGGCTGACCACCTACACCAGGCCACCCACCAGCCTGTGGCTGACCCAGTCCAAAACTGGACGTCGTTCCCAGGCCACCACCAAACATTCCTCCTCCGCCAGTAGGGGCACCCAGCCCTCCAAAGCCAGTAGTGCCAGCTCCGAATGAGCTTGTCCCAGTCCCGAATCCACCACCGGCTCCGAAGAGACCTCCCGGTTTCTGCTGAGCAGTCTGACCGAACAGCCCTCCACTTGCTCCAGCAGCAGGCGCAGCGGCTCCAAACCCTCCAAAGCCAGACGTGGCAGGCTGTCCAAGACCTCCAGCGGGTTGACCAAAGGAGAGCGTAGTGGGCTTCTGCTGACCAAACATTCCTCCTGCTGCTGGCTGTGCAGCAGCGCCAAAACCACCGCCGAATCCTCCTGCAGTTGACGTTGCAGCGCCGAATCCTCCAAAGGCAGGCTTAGCTGCGGCCTGACCAAATGCACCAGCTTGGGAAGTCGTGGCACCAAACCCTCCAAAGCTTGTAGCAGTGCTAGCAGGTGCTCCAAAGGCCCCAGTCGTGGCAATCCCAAAGGCCGGCTTTGCTGCAGTGCTTCCAAAGAGACCTCCTGGCTGGGCTGCAGGTTGTCCGAATGCTCCGGTTGCTGCGGGTTGTCCAAACGGAGCGGCGGGTTGAGCAGCTCCAAAGGCCATGGCAGGAGCTGCCGTCTGTCCGAAGAGACCTCCAGACTGCGTGGTTGTCGTCCCAAACGCGCCCATTGGTTTGGCAGCGGTTGTGGTTCCAAAGAGCCCTCCTCCTGCTGCAGCAGTTGAGGTAGCTCCAAAGCCTCCGAACCCAGCAGTACTCGTTGCCGGAGCACCAAAACCAGCCGTGGCCGGCTTTCCAAACAGCCCTCCCGTCTGCCCAGCAGTACTCGTACCAAAGGCACTTGGCTGAGCCCCACCAAAGGGCGTTGCTCCAGCGGTAGAGGTGGCTCCGAAGCCAGTCGTAGCACCTCCAAACAGAGGCTTTGCCTGCTGCTGGCCAAACAGCCCACCACTCTGCGTACTGACCGGCTGCTGCGCTCCAAAGAACCCTCCCGCCGTGGACGTTGCAATCTGATTGGGAGGTGCCCCAAAGAGCCCTCCCGGGGCAGCGGTTGCTCCCATAGCCCCAGTACCCGGCCCCTTCCTATTGGCCATGTAGTCCTCGCATCGGAGCTCCTCCAGGGACTTTGTCTCGTACTCCTTCATGCATGTGATGCACTGATGCCGCGTGCTGATGTTGGTCGTCACGCCGGACTTCATCATGGTGTCCTGCCCGGTGGGCGCGTTGAACTTGTAGACGGTGCCGCTCTGTTGCTGCTGCTGGGCACCCGCTGCTGCGCCAAACCCGCCGAATCCAGCTTGCTGCGGCTGTGTCGTCGTGCCAAATGCGCCCGGGGTTGCGCCAAATGGCGCTGCTGCGGCAGGTTGTCCAAACAGCCCACCGGCGGTGGATGTCGCAGGTTGCGCGGTGGCGCCGAATCCTCCGAACCCCGTTGTGGCAGGTTTGGCTCCGAATGCGCCTCCGAACGTGGTGGAGGTTGCGGGAGCTGCAGCCCCAAATCCTCCGAATGCAGACGCGGTGGTTGCCGCGGGCTGTCCGAACAGGCCACCTGCTGCCGCGGGCTGTGCCGCGGGTGCGCCGAAGAGTCCTCCCGCCTGCTGTTGCTGCGGCTGTTGTGCGCCAAACGCGCCTGCAGCTGGCTGTGCCCCGAATGCAGTGGGTTGCTGTGCGGCTGCCGCGCCGAATCCTCCAAATGCCGCGGGTTGTTGCTGCGGTTGCGCCGCGCCGAACGCGGGCGTCGCAGGCGAGCCGAACGACTTGGAACCGAACATCTGGAACAAGAACACGGATTAGGTTGATCCTGAATTCTTGATCCTTGACCACGTTGTTCTTCTTACCCTGGTTCCGTGTGATCTGCCTCTGTAGCGTCGTTTAATCCATCCACTGGCGCTCACTCACGCCCAGCCCGCTCCCGTGGTGTCACTGGGAAACGTTCCTGTCGCTGCCTTGATTCAAGGCCGCCGAGATCCAAAACAAAGGCCAAAAACGTTTCCAAAACGGCTCAAGATTGGAAAAAGGAGCCAAAGTCCAAACGAGTGCTGATGCTGCTGCTCAGCAGGAGATCACTGTGACCAGGTTCGATGGAGGGAAAGGAATTAGCGCAGTAAACATAGCGTTGATGTGACCAGCAGTTCGTCCCGAGCTGGTCACATCTTTAAATCTTGCGCTCAACTGGCTGTGCGGGAAAAATCTAACAGGATAAAAAAGGCGCCACTTTTAAATTATGAAGTTTTGATATAGTGAAATAGAAACTGTGCTTTTATGTGCATGCTTCATTGCGAATTTAAAGCTATGCATGATTCTTATGTTGGAATTTTTAAGGAAGTGAGGTTTTCCCCCTAGAATAACTCAATGCAATATACATTGAGAGTATCTCTACTACCAATCTTCCATGAGTACCATCTATGATGTGATTCTATAATACGGTATGCGATATCTTTGTTTTGGCGTCATTACTTGTTAGATGGCGCTAGTGGTCGAGATAGTCCTGCAACTGAGTCCCCAACTAATTCTCCTAACTGAGTCGTGAGGAACACTCAGCTGAGCTACTACTACTTGGCTGTAGAGTGTAGACTCAGTTACAGGACTATCTCGACCACTAGCGCCATCTAATGCCCCAATAGTGGCCAAAACAATGATATTGCATACCGTATTGACTGATCTTTAAAATCTTTGTTGGAAAACCAACAAAGTTTGCAGCTTATAATGAAACAAGTGTTAAAGTGTGTAAAAGTTCATACTTCAGAGTTCTTATTTTAAAGGTGTGTTAATAATAAGATTTCTTTCCTGTTGCAAGAATTCTATTTCAATCAAATAATATAATTGATCCGAAATTTATTATGTAACCTGTACTGAAATATATGTTGATTGCAAGCAAAATAATAGTGTTAGTGTTTTACCTTTTACTATTGTAAAACAGGATGATTCCTCAAAAATGATTTTTGACTCCATAATTAACTCTGACACAGAGAGGGGCAGTAGCTCAATTGGTAGAGCGTTGGGCTTGGGCACAGGATACTGATTGGTTGTGGGTTTAATTCCCCGGTGGTGTTACTCATTGATAAACTGCTCTTGACGTATAGTTGGTCCTAATTTGGAATGCTTCCAGGTCTACTGAAATGTACATGGCCTAAAAGGATACAAGGATTACAAAGAATAAGATTTAGTGGTTGAACATTCCTACGGAATGTAGTAGCCTCAAAGAGGTAGCCGCAAAAACTTCAGTAGACCAATCATTACCTAAACACAACAACACAATATAGATAAGATTGAGAGATTTGATAAAATATGAGATTGGG
>LR141868.1:0-11581 GCA_900659605.1 Tisbe holothuriae | reverse complement strand
CCTCTCACCTCTTCCTTCTTCCCGCCCCCCTTCCAGCTCCCCACGATTGACTTGAACACATCGCCTCCGCCATTGAGAACTCGCGTCAGCCGCTCGTCCCCGCTCAGATGAGCCAAGATCCGGAGCTCGAGCTGCGAGTAGTCCGCGGCGAGGATGACAAAGCCGGGCGAGGCGATGAAGGCATGGCGCATGCTCACCGTGTAGGGCGACGGGGAGGAGTCCTAAAGGATATAAAAAAGAATAAAAGTACACATTATTTTAATGGAGTTATAATAAATTTTGAAGTTTTGGTGTTTCAACCTTTTGGTTTTGTAAAAACGAATGACAAAAATATTAATATTACATTTATAGCTAGGCATATAAAAGTTAAAATTCCTTCTCCATTACTTACCAATCATTGGCAATTTTGCACATTCTCATAAACATATTTAGAGAAAATATATTTGTACTCACGTTTATAAATGACGCGTACGACTCCGCCATGACGCTCCTGTCGTTGAGACTCCTCTCCAGCTTCTCAGCCTCATCGCGGCCAAGAGCCTTTTCCCGGAGAGCGGTGGTCATCTGAATCTCAAAGTCCCTGCGACAGCAACAGTTAAAAATATTTCTGCTTGATGTGCCAATTTTAAATTCGTTACCTGGGAATATTCTGAATGTTTGGTTCGTGCAGCGAAATCCTTCCGGTTGCCGTGTGCATGTGACAAGACGGGTAGATCCGATCGCCGCCGAGGGACGGGTGCGGAACAGCAGCACGCTGGAGGGGGTAGCAGACCTAGTAGAGGATTGAAAACATAATGACTATTATTAAGGACATATATGATACAATTCACCTGTCAAGTTAACCAAAGGATGATAATTTAGGTGACATTGCACATGAACTGTTGTAAGGGCCCAAATACACGACATACAGAAATCGATGTGCCACCGCTAGACATTGGCCATTTATTGGTTTCTCAGCTCTGAGTTCCCACTGCTTAGGTGGAGGAAAATCGATGGCTAGCGCTAGCCAGCGATTTTGCTCTATGTCGTCTGTTTAGGGGGTTATGGTTATGATTATTTACCTTTGAGATTGCCATGTTCAGCATCCTCCACTCGAGAATAACCGCCGGTAGCTCGTGATAAGCCTTCAGTTTGATGAGAATGTCCTTGCTGCTCGACGGGTTCGATCGGGAGTTCTTGTTCTTGCTGAACACGTTCGGGAGCTTCAGGCTCTTGTCGCCGTTGAGGGGAAGACGGAGCTCGCGGTACAGAACCTGGAACAAAAATGAAGAGTTGCAAAAACAAACCAACGCCGTGACTGGAAAGTATGCGTATATATACCAGACAAAATGCACAACCTCATGTTAATAACATAGATATTACTTTAACTAGCAAAGCATATAGTACGACTTATTCATTCATTGTTGTTGGATACCTGACAAATATCCTCTGGCGACGTTAGCGAGAACTCATGCCCGGCCAGTTCATACGCCTCCTGCTCCAGCTCCTCCATCCTCGCGCCGATCAGCTTCTTCTGCCGCTCCGACTCCGCCCTGCTGAAGCCCATTCCGTTCAGCTCCATACGGGTGAGCGCGATCACGGCGGGCATCTCCACACGGGTGAATGGGTCCGACATGGAGACAGAGTTGAGCTGCTTCAGGAGCTCGGTCATCACTCTGGAAATAGGTGTCATTTAAGCTAATATACATCTGTCTGTCCACCAAAGTAGGGACCAAAACCAAGTGAAGTTGGTGTCACTTACTTCCTCGCCAGTACGGCCTCCGCCACAGCTCTGGCTCTCGCACTGGCACTCCCATCAGCATTGAGTGCCACACTGCCACAGCCAGCCGTCGACCCCAGCGTGTCCAGGAGTCCGGTGGCGCCCGCGGCAAAGTTCATGACGAGGTTCATGAGGTTCTTCTCCTTCTCCACGGGTTGGAGCATCCAGCTGGCGATCTTGGGGTCGAGCAAGGAGATCTAGAAGGGAGATGGGGATTTGTAAGATTAATTTGGTAAAACGGAATTTTAAAGGATGTAGATGATTTCAGAATTTTGGGGACAGGAGAGGATCAAATTTGAAAAGGCAAATCATCTCTACATCAAAAGCTTGAATCCACTGCGCTTAAGATTATTTTCGGGAACACAAATATGATATTTAGGATGTCAAAATATAGTAATCTTTCATCCTTGATTCATTGCATATTCTTAATTCACTAAATCACATAACACTAACCTTTGGGCACGATATCAGGTCCGGTCCCACGCCCGACAGGAATAGAGCTTTGAGATGCGCCTTGGAGTCGTATAGAGTGACCGTTTTGGCCTTGCCGTCCGAGGACAGGGCAGCCCGGATGGCGGAGAGCTTGTCGTCCAGGGTCAGGCTGGGGTCTTGAGAAGGTGGGGAGAGGGTGTCTTCGGGATCTGGAAGGAAGGAGATATTTATACTTTTAAACTGAAACAAGAACAGTGAGGAATAATAGTTTGTTTAGCCTTATTTACTCGCTAAAAGGTAATTGGAATTATTTTAAATTTGTAACACTCAATTCGGGGTAGTGGTCAAGCAGTATTTCCTTAACAGGTATACGTCCTATAATTAAGGACTGAACGAAGTTCAAACAAGGTGGGAATGGGCGCATATCTTACCCATGTCGCAAATCAAATGGCACACACAAGTAATAAATTTGCATACAGTGCATGGAGAACAGAGCACAACACATTATATAGTTATTTCAAACTGGCTACGTTTAATGTCCAACATTCAACTGTTTAATCAATTATGGCTGATAAGTGATATCTGGGATCTTTAGACAAGAGAACCTTGCCAACTGCTATACATCAACCTATAAATATATGCATGAAATATACGAGGAACCAAGGGCCTGGTAAGGAACTGAATGACGCAAATGAATACAAGCATCAATTCCTGCTCGACTGTTTAAAGTTTAAGCGGAAGCGCAGAATAAAATAACCGCAATGCATTCCCCAAAGAAGATTAGATCCATATTCCAACTTTATTCGACTTTCATTCTTTAATCTAAAAGACAAACAACAACTTCAACGGTTCATAGCAGAAACCAGCCAACACATCCATCCATTTGAACTCAAAACTCTTGCTATTGAATCCAGCCTCCCTCAGATGCCTCGCAGCCTCTCTCATCTCCACCTTGTCAATGGCCGATCCGACCAGGGTGACGTCACGCAGGCAGTTCTCGCTCGAGTACAGAAGCATTCTGATGGAGTTCATGGTAATGCCGTCACCGGACACGCTCAACGTCTCCAGATTCTGGAATCCGTGGTGGCCAATGCAGATGAGATGCTCGTCGGTGACGCCAGCTCCAATCGCGACATCCTTCAGCAGAGGGCTGGCCAGCAGTCGCAGAGACTCTTCCTTGGTGAGCATCCGTAGCATCGGGTCAATCTCCTCGTTCTCGTCGATGCTCTTGTAAGGGTGGATGAACAGTCTCTGCAGCCGGGTCAAGACGTGGTTGGAGAGAGCACCAGATCGGACTGGTGAGAATGACACAGTTCGGAGTTCCAGAGTGCTCAGATTAGGGCAGTGTGCCACGAGGAGTCCGGGGTCCACATGTGCCACGCCGAGAAGTTTAAGTGTCTCAATGTGTTGTCCAGTGGCAATCAGAAGAGGTGGCAGTGATGGGACAGGGCGTGGACCTTCTACTGCAGTTACTGTACCGTTGAAGGCGATGCCCAACTCGGTCAACTCTCTGGCTGTGAGTGGCGACAGGTAATTGGCGGGAAGATCGTATTGCGTTTGAAAGCTGATCCTCTTGACGTCCGGACAAGCATCTAGAATGACCGACAGATCTAGAACGTGGAGAGGAATGGGATCCTCAATATGTCCATGAACAAAGCCGTCTTCATCCCGATGGTCATCTTCAAGATGCAGTTCGCACCATTTGTAGGTCTCATTGGGGGCTGCAGCAGCAGCAATATGGCCGGCAAATGCACACTTGAAGCTCCTCAAGTCAGGCAGGTTGTTTGCGAGGACTTGGCACCCTTCCATGGTTATGGAACAACAATCTTTAATGTTGATGGACTTCAGCTTGCTGCACTTCCCGTAGCTCTCGTTCGGCTGCCCATCCAGATCTGTCTTTGTAACGAGGGATCTCAGACCGTCATCCGTGATGTCAGCATTGCACACGGTCAGCTCCAGGAGTTGTGGGGCATGGATGCCCAGTGCGGCCAGCAGCTCGTTGTTCGTGTGGTAACCACCCACACTCAAATGGGTCAGCATGGGAAGGGTAGCAATTTCATCGGGAACCCACAGCACGGCGGACAGCTTCAGAGAGCGGATCTTGGGGCACATCTTGACGGCCTTGGACACCAGGTAATGGGCCATTTCTGACTTTCTCTGGAACACTGGGGGGATATCCAACTCCCAGATGGAGCTGTTGAGTAGCAGGTCGACATGCTCACGGTTCAGAACGCCTCGATTGAGGAGTTCTTGCAGGATCTGCGGCGCCAGTTGGGCGGGAATGTCCTCCCTGCGTAGTGTGAGCTTCTTGGGTGGCGTCATGTCGGTTACTATGTGGTTGACGCACATCTGGGTGAGGGTGAGGGGCGGGGAGAGGCGAGGCATGGTGGATCACGCCGTGAAACGGGAGGGGAGGCGAGACGGTGCGATGCTCGTGGGACTTCGATGGCAGTCCGGTCTCAAAAGCGGTTTGCTAGATTTTAGAGCGAATTAGATTTTCCCATTTGGGACTTGGGAGGCTGAGTTAGGTGCTAAAAACAGGGTTGCCAGACAAGTTTGGCGGGAAAAGTCCAAATTTAAAGCAAAAATGATCCAAATTGGGGAAAAATAATCCAAATGCAGAAAAGCTCAAAATTAGGGGTGCAACCTCAGAATTTCAAAACTCATTTTAGATAGTGCTTAGCAATAAAAAAAAACACATTTTTTTTTTAAAAAGTCACTTTTAGGTAGTGTTTAACCATTCTCAAAACCTTTACTACATTGATTTGGATTTTTAGAGCAATTTCAAAATGATCCAAACAAAATCCAAGCATTTCTAAAATGATCCAAAAAATGATCCAAAATCCAAATTAAAATATTCTGGTCCAAAGGGTTCAAAAATGATCCAGAAAGGTCAAATTTGGACCTAAATAGTCCAACCTGGCAACCCTGCTAAAAATACCTAGGCTGAGTTGGAGTCTCCCTTTATCTCAGATTCCCAGGAGTGGGGATGAGCTGATGAGGCTGCCGAGCAGCGACATATAACGGATACGGAAGCGGGAAGCCCGGATATTTTATTTAGTTGCCGCGCGCTGGGTTGAGTAAAAGTCGCTGCACTAAATTGGAGGGAACTGAGAACAATCATAGAGCTATTTATATACTAGCTTGGGAACGATAGGCTGAGTTAAAGGTCGTTACAGCTATTTTTTAAAGCTCTTTAAGGAGGTTGAGTAAGCCCAGAGAGAGATTATAGAGAGAGACCCTTACTTCAGAGAAACTGAGTTTCTCTGCTTACTTAGTCCAAGGAAAGTTCTTTCGTCCAAGCCTCAGTTGGTTGGATATTTTTTATCTACACAAATTTGAACTAGGTGCTGTACCCGGTTTCCAGGTCTTGGAGCCCTAACTCTTATAATGACGTATATGCGGGAAGTTATTTTAAATATAATTACAATTTACAAGATAATGATGAATCAACATTTGGACAATATGCAACATCCAAAGCATTCCAAGCCAACATCTGCAGCACGGAATTTCCCAAATTAAGGAACTTGAGACTCGAGAGCAGAGGAATCCAAACGTCCACTCAATGTGATCTACCAGTACTAAAGTGGGCTTAGGAAGAACACTATAACCAGTACCAGTGTGTAGTAAATGATATGCGAGCAATAATCAAGGCTCCACTGCCTATACATAGTTTTTAGATTAAAGCTTAGATAAATAAAAGACTTTTAAATATCTAAGGATTAAAGTCTAACTCTGCAAGTATGATCATATTAGATCAGAAGAAAAAACAATATTACACTATCTCACCGAATAGCCTTCCCTTGGAGCTGAGCAGCGGTATGTAATACACGTCCATGTTCTCCCACGTCACGGCCAGCCCGACCGCAGTCAGCGAGGTGTCGTCGCCGATGCGGAGTCGCGACTCTTCTTCGAGGTTACCTCCAGAGACGGCTTTCTTCTTTGGGCGTCTACTACTCCTGAAAGGCGCAAAAAGGCAGCTTTTTTAACAAATTAATTGAGCTAAAATTGCAACTGGAAAGACTATTTTCTCACTCAAGATCAAACTGCCTGCAATACTTTTAACATATCTTAACATTGCTTACTTAGAGCATGTGGAACTAGAGCCCCAAGGCCCTATGGAGAGAGCACCCTGTCCTAAAGTTACCTTGTAATCCTTGCTCCTATCCCACCTTCACTCCCAGCCTCGCATGACTCATCCTTAATCTTAGCCACCGCCAGCGCCATGGAGAACTCTGCCTGAGCAGACCACTCCCTGCTGAACACGGACAGAAGCTCTCTGCTCGCACAGACTTCAACAACGTTCAACTCGGAAGCGTTTGTCTCCAATTCGGAGGTGCTAGTAGTCTCCGAACGAGGACCAGGGCTGTCCGCGAAGCTAGTGTCAGAGTCTGTATCGGACAAAATGAGACCGCCTGGGCTGAGCTTTGACTGGTTCCGTTTCTTCTGCTGCCGCTGTGTTTGCTTTCTCTTGGCCAGCATGGATGAAGACTTTGGAGAATCGGTGACGGACACTGGCCGTGGCTCTAGGAACTTGCCTCTGATTGGCTGATGCTTCTTAGCCTCGTCGTCTGTGATTGGCTGCAGCTTTGCGTTCTCGTCGTTGATTGGCTTGTTGGTCTCGTCAAACTCGCTCATGGCTGTGTCCATCATCCGGTCTAGGATTGAGTCGGAGAGAGTGTCATTGGAAGGAGATTTCGGAGGTTTGTTTTCGGAGGGTGGCGGGCAAAGATGGGCAGTGGTAGATGGGGCGATGGTAGCGTTTCGAGAGCCTGCATTAGGATAAATTATTAAGCGTGTTATTTGTAGTAGTTTCTAGTATTCGTTACCTGGTTTCGGCGTTTCTGCGACGGTGTCCAGGTCAATCCCGATTCCCTCTGAACAGACATCAAACTGTGGGGTCTTTGGGCAGCTGCGGTCAGCGGTGCGCTCCAGACTTGCTCGCTTCGCCTCCTCCTAAAGATAACTAAAGTTAAGTTTTGCATTGAACCCTGCAAATACGTGCCAATGGCAATGTAATTTACTCATTAATCTGTCCAATTTCAAATCACTTGCATATGAATTTGGTACTATTAAATATAGACAAATTAGCTCTGCAATTATGCCCATTTTATTGGAATATTTGCTTACTTTAGTTGGAACTTGATAGAAGGCCGTGAAAAAGGGGTAGGGTGAAAAAGCAATATTTATTATTTAATACAAGAGACAGAAACTATATCATACAGTCAAAAATCTAACTACCTGCATCATGTCCAATGCCGACATATCCCCCTCCGCAAACGACTCGCCAAACATATCCTCACTCTCAGCCAGCGATGGACGGCCAGATCTGGAAACCATGGGAGACACCTCAAGAACCCTACTCTGGTTGCCTCTCAGTACAGATGAGGGAGAAGCGTTTTTAAAGTGGAGCACAACTGGGGAAGAGACTTCGGAGGAGGGAGCCTTCCTATTGAGCACCGGAGACGACCCATTATCACTAATCAACCTCTGGCTCCTTCTCCGTTTCGAGGCGGATTCGACCTCCATGGCTTGCTCAAAAATGTCGTCCATTTGCCCGCTCATATCGAAAGAGAGCTCGTTGCAAGGGGTTGTTATGACCGGGGAAGGGATGGTGGTTCGGGAAGAGGTTGAAACGACCGGGGAGCCTAGAATGATTGGAGACGTTGTGGGTTTCTATTCTCATGTTTTATTATCTAATGTTTGTACTTAGATTCACAATAATGTTTTAGAAGTAAGTCTTTGGCAAAATACACGGAAATATTCAGACAAGATTTTATCATAATAAGTTGTAAAGAGTTTTTCTGAATTAAATTTATGCATAATGATCACAGCCGAATACCGCTACAGTGATTTTTTTTCTTTCTTCTAAATTGATTTTACAATTGATTTTAAGTTGATCTTGCTCGGCCTGTTTCTCTTCTACAATTATGTTTCATTGATCTACTTAACCGGCATAATTAATCCTTAATTATCCAATCACACCTTCTTCATAATTACACTACATTATCACATACCACGTCTCCCGGTCGGAGTCTTCTTTGTCTCGGAGACTCTCGGAGACACGAGCACGGGGATCGGAGGCGTCTTAAACGTCATGTCATCCTGGTCACGCCTCCGAGCGATCTTGGCTGTGGGCGTTCCGATGGCCTCCGAGGAGCCTTCTGACGGACGTCTCTTGCCAGCGGGGTTGCTTCTGTAAATGTAAATAGTAATTTAAATGCCATAGCTTTAAGTAATTAATGTTCAATTACCTGTTTTCGGCAGTCAGATGTTCCTTCAGGATCTTTGAATGAGTAGATTCGTGTATCTTTGGCTTCTTTCTGTAGTGGGCCTGGAGCCGGGAGCTCGTCTTGGGTTTGCCCTTGACTTTCTTCCCTTTCGAGGTCTTCTTTTTACCCTTGTCGTTACTCGCTGAAATTGAGACAATAAATGTTATTCTATCAGGTCTATGCAATAAAAAGTGTCAATATGCTCCATCAAGACTATTTAAAATGCAAATACCAGTTCAGAATAACACATATAAGTAGCTTGACCATCATACCATTGAGGATAACCGACAAGTTCTTCTCCCTCTCCTTCTGCGACGCCCAGTCAATGTTCACGCCGAGGTCTCTCTGTAGCATGTCCCTGGCCTCGGCCACAATCGCCGCGGCCGCCTCGGGGACGGTGAGACCCTTTTTCCCAGTCACCCAGAAGGAACGTTGCTCGTGGCGGGCACTCGAACCAGGAGACTTCTCACCGTCGGCTAGGGAAGGAAAAATAGAATGTATTATTTATGTATGAACTACTAGTCTGCCACCTACAGGTACTGTTTATATTAACTATTTTTTTTTATTTAACCGTATTTTTAGAAGTAGGTTGAAAGTTCACTTGGTTGTAAACACTAAACTACTATGAATTAAATGTACTGTTAACAAAATTTAAAGATTTAATTTACTGCCGCTACTGCTCAATAATTTTTCTTGCCATCACATCGGAAAAATATAAGACAGATTCCTAACCTAATCAGGACCTGCTTAAATAATATATATCGTTCTCTTACCATTTTTGGTACTTTCAAACGGCCTCGCATTCCACAGGACATTCTCCACGTCCTCCACAGCCGAGTTTGCGAGCACCGCGACAGACTCGATCTTGGCCGCGTACAGCGTCCGCGCACGCTGACCGTTGAGGGTGGACAGGCGGCACAGGTCGATCAGCTCACGCTGGACGCCGAATTGGAGGCGATCCTAGGAGGGGAGGGGTATTTGTTAACTTGGCAATTTTAATGCAAGTTGTAAAAAACTATTGGTTTTAAAATAATGTGTAAGAATGATAGTTAACAGAGGTATTTTATAGAATATGTTAAGAATATTTTTAGCCGTATCTGGTATAAAGCACCATTTGAATATTAACAAAAGAATAATATTTTACTAACTGAAATATATTTCATATTGCGTCAATTTATATTTGTTTACGTCGTGGCTGTCAATGAATGCATTTTACCTGAAACTGTCCGAGCAGCAGTTCGAGGCTGAACCATCCCAGCTTGTGGCAGAATGCGGTGACCATTCCGGAGAAGGTGGAAGCCGCCTGTTGAAGACTCTGGAGCATACCTTAAAATGTAAAAGTAAGATAAAGTAAAATAAGACTAATAACGTAACATTTTTCGGATCATGTGATAATGGTTTGCTGTGAGGCGAGTGAATAAAATCCATACCAACCATACCTTTTGAGGCTCCATATTTCTCAGCCACTCTCCTCAGGGGAATTTCATTGACTAGATCGTGTAGTGCCAGCGCAGTGTAGAACCGCTGGTGGACGGCCAGCTGCCGGGCTTGCTTCTGCGTACGCTGCTGGGCGGCGGCGGCGTTGGAGCCGACAGCTGCGTTGCCTCGCATGGCGCGGACGAGGAACCTGTTGATGAAATATTGACGATTAAGTGACAAAGTCAACTATAATATGCAAGTAAATATGCAAAGGCATTGCTAAATGAAAGAATCCATTTTTTGAATTTAGTATAAACTACATTATCGGGGCTTTAAATATTCAAAAAGGTGAGCTCATAGAGATTGTGTGACACATTATATCACACATACATGTATACTAGAATTCATACTATCCCCCTCATAAGGTGATTATATTTAGGGTAATTATAACTGCACATGTCTTCAATCATTTGTTTTTTATTACTTTATCTCACCTCTCTTCCACTCCCACCATCTCCCCGACCCTCTTCATGTCCTCCGGCAGCGCCTCCCACAACTGAAGGTAGTTGATCCAGTCCAGGTTTGGCCACGACACCGCCGCGTAGATCGGGACCACCTGGTAGATGATGTGGAGCTCATTCTCCAGGACGAAGCATTTGCGGGCTTGCTGGAGCTCAGAGAAGACCTGAAAAACAAAGATCAATTGAAGAGCTACCGTCCTTAAGGAGAAAATACAGTTTTGTTTGGGTTGCCTGAATAACATTATTGAAATAGGCTCACATGCTTCAATAAAAAGTCATATTTGTCAATAGTCAATTAAGAATTTAGCAACTCATGCATATTATGTCAAAACACATTCACAAAAAGTGTATTTCACAGAGATATTTGGGGAGGAATGTGAAGTTGCCAGTTCAGTGGGTAATGAACTGGAAGGGAAGAGGGATCCAGCCATGCAATGCATTAATTCAATGGCCTGCAGCATGGTGGTAAATACACTTAAATTGGCTATTATTGGCAAAATTAAATGTTCCACAAAGTTTACAAAGAGAGAGCAACAGAGCTTTTGCTAAAATTGATTTGCATGTAAATACACTTTAGTTGGCTACTAGTTAAAAATTTGGCAATATTAAATCTCCCACCAAAATTAATTATATGTAAATACACTTTATTAATTGCATACAAATACACTTTAATTAGCTTCAGGTACACAATTTGGAGAAATGTAATTCTTCCACAGAGCTGTCTTCCCACCAAAATTAAAATAATGTAAATACACTTTAATTGACTACAATTACACTACTTAACAAAATTAAAAATTCCAAGGGAGAGGTAATGTGCAAAAATATTTCATTTCTGAATCTGGTTCAATCCTGATATTTTCATGCCAGCTCAGGGTTGCCAGACACAAAATTTAGATGCCAGACTATGACAATCTGGAACCATTTTGATGTCTATGGTGACCTTAAAATTATATTTTTTTGCAGGAATTTATTAATTTATTAAATTAACAAAAATTTGTACCTATTTTGATGTCATTTTAAATTCTTAGTTATGGTTTGGCACTTCTGGGGGAAACATTGGCACATTTCCAATCAAAATGACTGGCGACCCTGACCCGGCTCTGCTATAAAAGAGATCAAATCCCATTCATCTTCCCCACTCTCTAGTTGACTAGCAAGTGAACAACATCTAAAACGGA
>LR141867.1:0-11551 GCA_900659605.1 Tisbe holothuriae | reverse complement strand
ATTGGGAAATTTTATTTTTTTCCAATCGACATCCTTAAATCCCTCAATACCCCGCGGAGAGAGAGAGAGAGAGAGAGAGCGAGAGAGAGAGAGAGAGAGAGTTAATATTGTTTTATTTTCGCGGACGCAAAATCGGTTTCGATTTGTCCGCAAGGTCGTTTTATAGCCCTGATCGTAAACGTGCCTAGATGTCTACAACGGACATTTAACTCTGCTAATATGGACCTTGCAAAGATACCTGAACATGTATAACAGCTGAGGTATACTGCACTATATTGTACAAATTATATGTCTTTAAAAACTTTGAACAACTAAGAAGCTTTACAAATCCCGGTTGAAGTTTTCACTGTGTTTTAAAGGATTTAAACCGTTTTTCCTCATTTTTTTCGCGGACTGGGCACTCAAAAAAGATATGAAAAGAGTTTGTTACTCCAGAGGCCATGAAAAAAGAAGTGTCTTAAATGTCTAGTTTAAACAAAAGGGAGTAAAAATGCTTGCTTTTCTGTGTTGAAGGTGTTAGTACGGTGTTTCATGAAGTACAAATGCATTATAAATCTCATTGAATGGATTGAATGGCTTGGGATGGCAGGACGGTCAACGCAAACTTTGAAGATGTTGCAACCAATTAAGACTTTTGTTCTAATATCCATAACAGCGACCAACAGAACTGTTGTTTAAATAAAACGGACAAGTGTAGTATGCTCACTTTTCAGCGTATTGGTTCCAAACTCAATGAAACCCTTGACAAATATGTCTCCATTCTTCAACGATCCATGGCAAGATTAACGACTGAGATAGTGTTATGGGGTTGGAATCCACGGACATCAACTCCCAACGCTTCAGTAACATGTCAATGCTTCCTTTGAAATATGGGGCGTAAATTCTTCACACCATTTCTTTTCAATTGCGCCAATTCGGACGTTTCGACTTTTTTCCCCGTCGTCGCAAAATAGACTCGATTGCTCTTCTCTGCTGACAGCGGATGTCTCTGTTTGAAAGAAGAAACGCATTCAATGCTCAAAGGTGTACAAAGCGATAAAACACTTATAACCATTTTAAGATATACTAAGGCACATGTCCATGTATGGCTCCCAGCATGATACCGCCTGTCCCTCTTCGTCTATTGCTACATTTTCCCAAATCCTACTTTTTGCACTTCAATGCAATATTGTTTGATATCGACGTCGTTTACGCGGATAAAAGCCGTCCCGATTTCAACTTTTTAGTGCACTGGTGCAATTTCAGGCCCACTACCAAAGGTTTCTTCGTCCAGCCCGTAGGTTTGCTGTAGACACATTTATTCTGCTGAGCTGAGCGGAAAGAATGTATAAAATTCCCCCGCTTTTTAACCTTGGCTGTGAAAATGGTAGACAGGTTTTGCCTCTGGGAGGAAGGAAGCAGAAATACAGTTATATGACCTTTAAACGAAGTTTGAGTCCCGACCACACTATAAATTAAAACATTAAGATAAGCTTTCCAAGTCCTTAAACATATTGCCAATTACTAATTATCACTATAACAAGTCCAATAGCCAATGGATTAACTAACGCTCATAACCCCGGAGAATGAACAGCTCGAAAGCAGTAAAAGTTCACCTTCGCACGACCGGGGAAAAGGAAATTTTCCCATTGGACGAGACTTGCAAGTCAAAAATTTCCTCTTTTACGACAAGACAAGCCTTCACTCTATTGTGTTAGTGTGTGTGGTAGAAACGAAAAGTCTGTCCCTGTGGGGAATGGGCGACCTTGTCTCTCCTCTCTCTCTCTTCCTCATTCTCCTTTCTCTTCAGATTCCAGATCATTATCTCGATCGAGTGCCTTCTCAGACCTCTTTCATTATCAGAGGCATTGTCCGCCGAGGCCTTCTTTTGATGTATAACGGGGCCGAACCCATTCATTAAAGTCAACAGGGATGCAGCAATTTCACACAACTTTTGAGGACGTTTCATTTTTGTTCGCCGTACTTATGTAATTGAATGAGCGACTAAAGGCGTTCTTCTATTTTCTGGCATCCGACTTGAAAAGTTTTATTTTTCCCCCGTCCCAAAGTGGTCCAATTGAAATTTAGGGGCTGGGCAAGGTCAGCAGGGCACAGTGGGCATACTTGGAATTAAATAAACAAAGTTTAAAGGAGCCAAACTAACCGAACAATGGTGTATGTATAGTTTACTATTTTTAAAGTAAGTATTATTCCCATAGTGCCATAGACGAGAGAGAACCGACAAGTAAAAAAGAAGTCTTAACTTTTCGCCCTTCTTTCACTCAAGTTCTGCTCCAAGATCCGCCCGAGCGGAAAAATACGAATTTTAACGGAATTTAATCCGTCCATTTTGAACAAAAACAGTGACCCCATCATGACACACCTGCAAAAGTGCCATATCTTAAAGTCTTGCATGAGAATGTATTCTACACTTTCTCGCTCTTCCATCTTCTGTCACACAGTGGAAGAATTAACTTTTCCACTTTAAAATAACAACTGTGGGACTTTTTCTCCTGCCCTTTAATTCTTCTTCATTTCGCAAGGGAACAATTCGCACTCATACACACCGGCGGGCTGCTGACAATGGGGCCAGTGCTTGTATATTGCAGCTGAGGTCTGTATTATGAGCATTAAACCAGCAGTTAAAGAAAAAGCTTTGGAACACATTTATATAGCTTTTAATAGGTTAAAAAGTCCAATTAGAGTTTAGATCAGATCTCTCCCTGCAGGTGCTCGACATGTGTTCCTGTTCAGACAAGACAATTCCGACCATTCCTGCTGTAATAATATCACGATTCAGGCCTTCTTCCTCACACGCGAGATAAGTGCATTATATCGTGTTATTATTAGTCCAGTGTCTGAGCTTCCATACGTTAACCACATTGAGATAAGCGTGCTCTACTTTGTGTGCTGTTTTGCACTCTGGGGACAGCTTCATTCTTTTTATATTTTCGCCATATGCAATTTGGAGCAAAAGAGGGGAGGAAAGAGCGAGTGGCTTTTATCATTGTTTTGCCGGATCTCCTTAATGAGGTTAGCTCGCATATAATTGAATATACTCTTTTGCCAGCCCTCCCCTTTTATGCTTCCTGGAATATGTCTAATTATGGAAACTTGCTTTAGTAGATTAGATTGTATTCATTAAATCCGTACTCACTGTAATCATGATAGTCTATTAAGAAACCTTTCTCCCGTCCTTGAACGTATTCACATGCAGCTTGACAACCCGCTTAAAATTATAATTGGATCCAACAAGTTTGATCAAAAGTCTTCTTCTTCTTTTATCAACCACTCTCTAAGCTGCAAATGACAACAGATGAAGAGGAGGAAAATCTTGAACAAGTCTTTTTTTTCTTCCTCCCGGTGAGAAAATGAGTTCAGGCGCCAACCGGAGGAACTGGGCCAAAAAGTTTTCTTCGCCGTGTGGCCAGAGACCGGAACATTATTTCCATTAGTGACTTCATAGTAGGACTACGATGGTAATAGTTTTAAAGTCTCTTAAATTGAGAGTTAGCGCGGAGAGGTCATTCTATGCATGCAGAAAGGTCCTGTTCCAGACAGAAATGGCGTCCATAAAATCGCTTAGCGTTGCATTTTGCCCGTCTGGGATGGAAGTCTCAACACTCTGTCTAATGACCTGAGAAAATGGTATAAAATACACCTTTTTTATTGACTTTGCCCATTTCTCGAACAATCGGCTTTCCAATCTTTAACAGGCCGATTTTATGCCTTTTGATATCCGATTTTATGCTTTTGTGTGGGCGTTTTTGGATATCTTTATAGCATCGTAGTCGGTTAAAAAGCATCAGACAACAAAACAGATAAGAAGGTAGATTGGAGGCACTCAGTATAATTGAGATTTCCTTTTCTTCTTCCTCCTCCTCCTTCAAGGCCCAACCCACAAAAAATCATTCATTTATGCTGGCTAAAAGCGTTATGCACTGTGGTTATATATGAGAAACAATCTAAGCCTTCCAAACTGAATAACAATATGAACGTATTTTGACTCCACAGTGCCGACCTTGGCCGCGGTAAAACCAATGTATGCGGTCTCGGTGCCTTTTTATAACGAAAAACTTCCTGGTGAAAGAGAGAGGAGAGAGCAAAAGGGAAATGACTTTTTCCCCCTTCCCCGAAAGTGTTAAAGCCGCCGAAAAAAAGAGCTGAATTTCCTCACATTTGAAATTGGAACCTTCTGAACACTATCAAATTCACACACACCCCAGAGCTGAGCAGGAAGTCGCTTACGCACGAGTGACAAAAGAGTCCTTTTTACAACGACGACGGCCTTCTTTGTCTTCTGTACTCTCATTATTTCAGTTTCCATTTAAAAGGCAATTCGTTCTGGGGGGAGACAAAAAAGTAAGGGAAAGTGAGTGATCTTTAAGGCTTTTGAGATGGGCTGTAGGGATGCCATTAGAAGTGTATTTAGGGATGTATTAGCTGTGATGATCAAAGGCTGTGTATGCATCTCTGAAAGGTCAAATGGCAACCCTAGAGTGAACAACAAAAATAACGGGCCGAGGAGGAGGCCAAATTGGATTAGCCGTATCAAGAAATAAGGGGGCTTTATGCCGTATCACAAGAGGAAGGATTGAAAGGAAGCAAAAAAGGGTATTTTACCCTACTGAGAGATCATATCGAAACGCCTGATCTAGCAGAAGGGGGACAACGCTATATAGATAAAAACCTGCTTTGCTTGCCCCCTCCCCGAAAACCGTATGCAAGCGGCGTAAAAACATGCTGAACCGTCGAAAAACCTGATTGTAAATCTATTCCTTCCATGTGCACATGCAGCATTGTTAATACGTCTCTAGCAGACAGAGGTGCACTATTCGGGAGGAGGCCATTAGCTTGTAAGATGTCAATGAGGTATTAATGGTCTTTGTACGTCTTTAGAAGTAAAAGTATATGCAGGTCAAAGGGTCCATCAACAATGGGATCTTAATCAGGCACTGTTGTACATCTTAGTGCTAAGGTGTATTCCCATATTCCATCAAACCACTGTGGCAAATTAACCACCACGTCTTACTACACTCATATCTGTCAATAATAAACATGAATACCCTCTCTTTCACTTTCCAGATCTGCCAGAAGAAGAAACCCTTCTCACAGCTAGCACTCAATAGCAGCCTTGATTTCCTGGCACTACTCCTTCCTCTGGCCCTAATGATGCTGCTACTACTCCCGACAGCTCAGCTCTGGCTCAGCCCCAGCCGGAGTCCCCAGCAGCGGAGGCGGAGCAGCTGCAGCCTGCTGCCATGGGTGTTTATCATATGCGGACTACAAGGTAAGGGGAGGCAAAACTACCAAACTAAACAAAAGATGACTAGACATCAATGAAAAGTTAAAACCAATTTCCGCTTCCTTTGTAGTGCTTATCAGCTTCCCCCTTTCATTCATTCTTGTTTATTATCCTCTGAAAGTGATAAGAAAAGGTTCTCGTATGTGATCTCGTTCCTCTTTTACGACGTTTATGTTCAAACTGTTTGTCGTCTACACTGCAGAGGAAAGGGGAAGAACATGGGCAGCTATAGACAAAAGTAGAATCACTGCAGTGGTACCTTTTTCATTGCACCCTCTTCCCCATTCTGTACAAACACCCCATTCTGGAGCCTCTTCTCCAGCGCATTTTAAGATAACGAATGGCTTCTCCGTGCAGTGCTTAGGGTGTTGAGCTGCCATAGAACAGACTTGGTTTATATTAGAGTTGTTGCACGGTGCGGTCATGTACGGACAGCTGTGTTATGACGTGTTGAGACATGACGAAATTGCGTGCGTGGCCTCTGAAAACAAGGTCTTGTTGAGAGCTCTACATATGTTTTGGTGAAACCCTCAGAAATGTACATAACAGCAACCATTTTTGCCCTCCCTCAGGAATGCGTTTAAAGCTGGGATTTCCTTTCTTCGCTTTTTTACTACATGGCCTAGTTTACATTGTTTATAAAAGTCTAAAAGCATCCTTAAAATAGCTGCATGAACCATGGCAAGGAAAAGTAATAAAGGTCGAGCTGCAAACTACGTACAAATCCCACTTTTTAACTAATTGGATATGACTGCTTTTTACCAATATAACAAATTATGTACCTTGCATAACATGGTGAAAAAAGCCGGCATTAACAAGTTTTATTGGATCTCTTTTGTTGATTGAACTCTATGTATTTTTGTTCCTACATATCCTGGAGGCCTTGAGGAAGAAGGAATTGCCAAGAAAAAGAAGCTCTTTTTTAATAATAACTGTCTTCTTTGTTAAATATTGGTTTTTGCCGACAGAAATTTAGCTTCTCAACAGAGTTCATAAAAGAAGAAGTTCAATAATGAAGAAGAGCATTCCTTGCAAAAATGAATATGCTCATTTTTCAGCCTTTATAACACAATTATAATAACGGCATTAGTACATTCTGCCTTTATTCAATTTAGGCATTATTTTCTTGCCAGAATGTAGACAGGCTTTCTTGTCTCTTTTGTACATGCATTGGAAAGGCTTTTCAGACGCACATGTCGGTTTACGAGTGGGAGGAGACAAAGCAGAAGCAGCCACCTTTATTGTGCAAAAATAAAATCCCCAGAGTTGCAAAACGACATTAAAGATCCATACATAATCCGACTGGGGGAAAAATAATAATAACGTGGTAAAACGGTTTTAACGGCTTCTGCTGAATGGTGGATACAAGGAATAGTACAAAAAACGTTAAACATGAATATGTTCGTTTTATTGAAGTAAAGTAAGACTGTTATATGAAATGTCACATTATGTGAGAATCGAACCTTGCACACACAAGTTACTAAAGGCTCTCTCCGTAGCACAGTCCCTTATTTGTCTGTTTACAGATTTCGAGCAAGAGCGAACGTGTTGAATCCTGAATAATAACACGGGCAAATCCCCCGCGGCGCAGTCGAGTCACGGATCTATGTAGAACCGACCTTGGACATACCATGCTGCACATTCGAAACATGTCACAGGGAAAATTACTTTTTGCGGTGTTTATTTATACGCAGCTCGTTTCTTGACTGTCAATGAGCAATGAATGCATTCATAAGGGGGTAAAAGTTCACTTACGTGGTCGAATCTGTCAATTGGGCCTTGCCACATTTGGCCTGTAAGCCTTTTCAGAGTAGGTGCCAATCATGGATATATACTTGAGTCAACAGCAAATAATTGGATGTAAGGATGTTAGTTATGATTTTCTGTACATCCCGTTTATACAATATTTTAGTCTACTATTTATGTTAAAAGTGTCTTTTTACACATCCAGGGGTGAAATAGCATCCTTGCCAGCAACAACAGCTATTTTATCCATTGTCTTCCAGCCTGGGCATAGATTCCACTTTTCTAAAGGCCATTCTGCGGCTCAAAGAGGGTCGTAGAGAAAGAGTAGGAGTAAGTAAAAGAGCCTCGTTCAAAATGGCAGCAGCATTGTATTGTAGAAAAGATAATTCTATCCGAGAGCATTTTTTTCGCAAGGCGGTTTCTTGCTGAGTTGCTTTTGCCCTTGGTGCCACTCCGGCGTGTGGTGGCAATAAAATGAGAACGAGAAAGAAAAGAGGAAATATATGTGCAAGAGATTCTATCCTCACTGTGTATTGCTTAGACTTGAAATTGCGTAAAAAGGGCTTCAAATATGTCGGGGGAAATAGGATTGTTTTGCTGCACGCTCTCGGTTTCTTGGTAACAAAACGCATTTCCTGCTTCATTTTCTGCGTTTACTGGCTATTAGCAAACTTTTTACGTGATGTAATAGTGGCGGCTGTGATTCTTCATTTACGACTCGGAAATTGCATGTTTTCTACTTTTTCCGTCTCTTTTTGACGAGGATTGCGCGGCCTTTTTACGAGCTCGATGATGTGCAAATTGCACCTCATCAAATCTCTTCTCTCTCTCTCTCTCTCTCTCTCTCTCTCTCTCTTTCTCTCTCTCCTCGTTTTCCGTCCCAGACGACAGAAAATAGAAGGCATGAGAAAATAGAGCCGGATACTCTTCTTCGATCAGCTCGCGTGCAATGGCTCTGAAATCCAGCAGTCTTGTTTACTTCAGTTGTAAGTTTCTTTCTCTTACTCCAGTTCAAACGTTCAAGGACGCAATTCCAGGAGGCCTAGATATACATTTAACCATGTCAAAATGTCAAATCTGCAACTCAACTCAACTCCACAATAATATTATCATTATCAGATCAGTTTCGTAGAACATTGAAAACGTCTAGACTGAGTCGTCGACTCCATTGCACGACTTGAGCAGGTGCTTTTCACTCTTATCCCTAAATCTTCAAAGGGATTTCGACAATGCACTGTCTCCGAAATATCATCTGCCAGCGGGATTATGTATTCTCTGATCCCCATTATTGTTATTACGACGCTATTAATCATGCTCCAACGGGTGGCTAGCTGCTAATAGGGCCCCTGTTTTATGCATTCCTCTGTTGTTATCAATGCGAGGCGGAAATTGTAGTCTGGAGATACTTTTCCCCTTTCCGTCCGAGCGTGACTCCGGGGTCATGCCCTGATGCACTATTCGAAAAACGAGAACATATGCTGATAAGGAAATGGAGAAACCAATAGGGAGGAAGTTTGGTACGAGGCCCTTCCTGGTTGGCCAATGACCATGGTCTAATATCATTCAAATATGGAAAACTCAACGTTGGTAGCCGAAATGTTATTAATGCTTCGACGGTATAATATCAAATCTACTCCCAAAAGCGCAAATAGATTGTCATCCACGATATGGAAATGCATTTTCCTCATATATTTTCCAGTCCCCTCTGGCGGGCGCGCCTCAGCCGGCGGCGGCAACGTCCTCTTCCCCTCCTTCCGGTACAACCAGCGCAACTACTGGCTGGAGTACAGCACGCCGCCCACCACCACGTTCCCCGAGTACGACGAGGACGACGACTACGAGGATGAGGGCAACGGCATCAACGGGCCGGGGTCTGGCAGGGTGACCACGACCCCGGAGCCGGGTCCGTTCTTCGTGGAGGGCGGCACGTCGAATAACACGGTGAAGGCGGTGCCGGTCGGGGGCACGGTGGCGTTTGATTGCAGGATTGGGACGCTTATGGATCATCAGGTTAGAGGAATTTGTAAAGTTCATTAAAATGCCATTAAAAACTGTTAAAGGACAAAATGACAAGACAGTGCAGAGGTTTTGAACGCTACTTTAATGTACAAACTTTCTTCGCATTTTCTGCCCAATTTTGCTGAGTCATTCTATTAATAAATGCCGTATATAATCTCCTTTATATGTGGCATGCGGCATTCCTCTACAAAATTAGCAATGTGGTCTCGTACTATATGTGTGCTAAACCTGGAATGTGTTGAGTGCCTTAAGCAACTAAATAATGGAGAAAAAAGTTTCTTCATCTGTTAAACTGTCGCTTGTCTGTTTCCATGTCTTATTTTAATTCGATAGAGACCCGTGAAAAATGAAGGCAAGTTTTATCTGGCCAGAGGCGATGATGCAAATACCTCTTTCTAGAAGTTTCGGGCTGTCAATAGAAGTAACCTTTGTACACCACTATATTGGCTGTTAGTGAGCAGTAGCGATTAGCCAAGCTGGCTCCTTGTTTGGTAATTAAGTGCACTTTGTAAACCCCGTTGAATGCGCCAATTTTCTTCTTCTTCTTCCCCTTGGCCTTGAACGGAAAACGAGGGGAATGGAGAACAAAGAAAGCACATACACAGTGGTATTGAGTCATAATTAAACCTAGCACAAAATTTTAACAAGCTCTGTTCCTGAGACTTTAGTTTAGCTTCATAGTAAGACATTAAGGCCCACTGTGCCTTAAGAGAGATGTTTAATATTCGTGAAAGCACCTCTCCTCCTCGTTGCTGGCGCTTGGCTCATTTGCACCGTGTAGATCCTCCTCCTCCCGTCTACTCTATCAGGAGGAGAAGCAGTTTCGTGCTTACAGGCGCTTATCTCCGTGTAATTTATATACCTTAGCTTGTTTTCCCTCCCGTTTAATCCCCCTTAAAAGTAAGCTAAACGGCCATTTTTAGCTGACGATGGCGCCCCTTTTTTCTCCCTTCTGATGGGGACTAATTTCATTATCACCTCTGGGTCACAACACAAAAACAAGAAATGTACCTTTTATAGCAGTGATGGAGGGAGTGCAATCTACTTAAATCACGTCAATCTCTCATAGAAACTCAATAACAAACTTGAAGCCATTTGAACTATAATGGGCTTTTAGTATAGCACTAAATTAATCTCTGTCTAGGTCTCCTGGTTTCGCCGTGACGGCGTCAACCTGCACGTGCTGACGATTGGCAAGGAGACGTTCAGCGCGGACGCCCGCTACTCGCTCGCGTTCCACCGCCCGGACAACTGGCGGCTGCGCATCAGGCCGGCGCTGAGCAGGGACAACGGGACGTACTTGTGTCAGGTGTCCACGCACCCGCCAATCATACTGCTCAAGCATCTGCACGTTATAGGTAAGGACCAATTTTGGATTGTTGTTCAATGATATAAACGGGCATCATAATCGAACTAGATCTTAGTTGGACGAGGCAAATGTAAAGCCTAGAGGGGTTGAACTGCGGAGATTAGTTTTTATAGGTAGCAAGGACAGATGCTTGTCAAGTTTTGACGTACTGCCAAAGCTTATACAAACAATCTCATCTGCTAAACGTTGCTAAAGATAAGATACACCCTTCCACACATTCCCCCGTTGCATTTACGAGTATTATCTCCGGTGACAAAGAGCGGCAGAATGAGGCCTATCCAGGGACGCATTAACTCCTCCGGCCATACCCAGGAGACTTAAAATATACCCGCTTGCCGTATCTTGCTTCTCCTTTGCATTCACACCGAGTGTATACATCTCAAGTGTATAAAATACACATTGTGTTCATGCTACACAAGGCCTGCTGCTATAACAACAACAACGCCCCGTGCTTTATTGCACGAGCTCAATCTTAGTGAAAATGTCGGCTCATTTGCCGCTAGTCTCATTTTCTGCAGAGTATAAAAACACACACAGTCTGGTAGTAGTAGTCCATCTTTTTATGTCTGCCTTCTTTTGAGAACAGGGAAAAACACCTTTTTCGCAATGGTAACAACAACAATAACACTAGGTACAATGGGCTGTTTTATAGACGAGGATTTTGGGCTATAAATACACATGTTGACGGGCTCAGTTTTGCAGCAGTGGTTTTATACGTTGAAGAGTGAGAATCTCTTTTTAAAAGTGAGAAGAGGAGGAGGACAACAAATATTTACTCCGGGCAAACAGTGGATAGGAGAGAGAGGAATTTTGCACTCTGACACGTGTACCAAGAGAGAGGATGAAACTATTTCTTCTCCCCGCTTCCAAACCCTTCATTTTTATCTCCCCGGAGATCGGGTTATCAAGAAGATGATGCGACACATCTATGAAGAGAATTAAACGCAATTAGAATGAATATTTTTCTTGTATCATCGTCATCGTACGGGAACGTACTGAACGTATTATTCTTCACTTGATATGCTTAAAAGTTTTTATTGACCATTAACCGCATAGCCGATAATCGTACACATAATTCAATGATTTACTGTTTCCATTCCAGTCCCCGAGGCGCTTCTCGTCGACGAGGCCGG
>LR141866.1:0-11580 GCA_900659605.1 Tisbe holothuriae | reverse complement strand
AAGAAGTTCTTCTTCTCGCCAACATTCTTGTCCATTTGCAGTTGTTTGAGTGAGGGAACGAGGTCCAAAAGTTTCAAACACTTTTCTGTCCTTCTTTAAATTTTGTCCTAATTCTAATCTACATTTCTTGCACATTGAGTACCAATACATATCCCTGTCTACATACCGTCAAATCCTTGCCGTCCTCATAACTCTCATCTTCATTCTCCGATACAATCTCCAAGAAGTTCTTCTTCTCGCCAACATTCTTGTCCATTTGCAGTTGGTTGAGTGAGGGAACGAGGTCCAAAAGTTTGCCTCGGCTCAGGTTCGATTTGGAGTTTGGATGATGAATTGTGGAGAGGAAAGGGTTTTCTAATGGAGGATAAAAGAGTAATTGTTTGAGCAGTTTTATGGGAGGTAATAAAGTTCTCTTAAAAGTCTATATCAGACCTTTAGATGCCTTCATTACTTCAAGTAAACTCTTCTTAGGGTAAATTAAGGTAGAAAATATTTAAGCAATCTTTATTGCTATATTTGTTATTGACTAATTGATGCATTAAGGCTGTTTTAGCTGCTAAAAGTAGCACATTATAGGCAAATTTATTGTGTATTTAATTGAGTTCAAAGCTTTCCTGATTTCTTACCTTGCAGCAGTAAAGTTTGAATACGACATTTCCTTTCTGGATTTTTGTCTAAAGTTATCTCTTTCAAATGATTGTTACGGGCGTCTAGCCAGGTTATACCTGAAAAGTAATAATAATTAATGTATAATTGTATAGAAATACTATTGTTGAAAGCTTCAAATTTTATAATTATAAGTTAAAAAATAGTTCACACTCTTTTTACATAAATGCAAAATGATACTTAAATGCATTTGGTTAGTAAATCTCCAATACACGTAAATGCACTTAAATACCGATAAAAGACTACATCATAAAAATATTATGTTTTATTTCTTACCTCGAAACTTGTCCAAAATCTCATCCAGTGGCAGCACTGTCAACTCATTATTATTAATATATAAATACTTGATCCCAGAATAACCCTCCTCATCGTCGAGAGAATCCAGCTTGGCTTTCAATGATTCATTGGTGAACTGTTGACCGGACCAGTCCAAAATGTCATTGTCTGAAGAAGCACCAGGGTTGCCAGTTTGGCTCATTTTAGGGTCAATATTGGTCTCTTTTATGATAGGAAACATGAATTTATTCCCTCATTAAGTGGCAACCCTGATCATTCGAGAATCTCTGACGCACTAGGGTTGCCATTTTTTGCTCATTTTGGGGTCAATATTGGTCGTATTTAGCTCTTTATTGATAAGAAACTCGATTTACTTCCTCGTAAAATGGCAACCCTGATAATTCAAGGGTTGCCAGTTTAACACGTTTGATCTTATTAATGATATTGTCTTGATGAAATGGCAACCCTGTCGGAAGCACCACTGATTTAATTATTCAGAAGTTGGGTCACTGTTTAATGTTTAATAGGATGCGGTGTGACAGCAGCTCTTTGGTTATTATTCATTCGGTTCATGATAGTACATTCTGTTCTTAGTTGGATACTGTATGATAAGTAACGTTATTATAATATATTTAAGCATGTACAGTACACTGTATATTAACACTTTAACACCAATTGTACTATCACTAAAGTGTTCTTAATGGTAGTACTTTATGTGCAAATATCTCTTACTAAGTCATAATAGTTCGATTTTTATGCATACCAGTCCTTGCCCAAGTTAGTAGGTGTTGAAACTTTTAAATATTATGTAGGCATAAATTACGTATATGACATTAGCTGCTTATAGTATTAATAGTTCACTTTTGATCGCTCTCACTGATCCCCAGACACTGTCTGAGCTAAGATTATGTTGTAAGAAGCCCGACGTCAGGGTTTATTCACTTTTCAGACCTGTTATATAGCCGTGAATGCCATGGAAGGCCTGACGAATTCAGAAATGTTGATGGTTATCTTGTATGGAGGGCAAACATGCAAGGAGTTCAAAGTATATAAAAGTCAGTAGAGTTCACAGTCTTATGTCCGACTAAACAGTTGATATGAAATATAGTAACTTTGAAAAGTGATTAACTCCTTAGATTGTTTACGACTATGTGGGTTAAAGCTTATATTTAGAGATTTTGCTTGTCACTACTGCCTTGAGTTTTTGCAAGTATTTTGTATGCTTGATTGGCTTGTTGGTACCGCTAGGGTATCGCACTATGTATAACAAAGTACAAAGTCATACTAATATGACATAAGCTCCTATTACATCTTTATTAACTTTCATTTGCTTCACAACACTACCACACAAGTTTGTTATTAAAGTTAATTGACCAAAAATTGCCCTTCTTGTACTTTTCCAAGGTAAGATTGACAATCCTTTCACTTCTTTCGAAATTAGCTTTTTGTCTCCTTTTACCGGCAAAAAGAATGCAATAATGCCCACGGAACGATAAATAAACATATAAAAGGTATATTTTGAGGATTCGACCGTTGGACGGTCGAGTTGTTGTTATTATTCCATTTTCCTTTCTTTATATTGATTATACACATGCAGGTCTGCTTTTTGAGAGTGAAAGCAGAACTTGTTCCAGAAGGGAGAACAAATGGGGGTTGTTTTGGAGGTATGTTTTAAAGTGGCATATCTACCTCTATGAGGCTACTACATTCCATAGGAACGTTAAACAACTTATTTTTGTGACGTTCACACAGGGCGCCGCCAGGCTTTACATCATTTGCTGGTGGCTTAGTTTCTTATAGGTCATGCGCATTTCAGTAGGTCTGGAAGTAGATTCCAAATTAGGACCAACTATACGTCTAGAGTGTTTATCTTTCAATAGCACAGCAGCGGCTGGGACCATGACCGATCAGTCTCGTGTGCCCAAGTCCGGTGCACTACCAATGGAGCTACTACTTGGTACTGACCTTTTCCTTGAGTGGTGTATCTTAAAATGCCAGCTTTTTTATACGTAGGTGTATATATAGGCTGGTTATGTCCATTATCCTGAATTATATAAATAAAATTCTTAGGTAATTCATGTTTAACACTTTCCAGAAGTGTACATAATCCGACTACTTGCTTAATAATTTAGTATGCTTACATATCGTTTTACAGTAAAGGAATGTATTTATACATTTAACAGAAACATGCATAGAAAATTAAATTAAAATTAACACGGATGTATTAATGTCAAATACATGGAACTAATCCAATCTAGAATCTACATTATGTTGTATTCCCATGCATGGAACTATTCTTATAATTATACCTACATGTGTATTCCACAAATGTGTATAAATCACTTCCAGCCTTCCACAACAATATACATCATTATACTCATATTAATAGTAACAACACATTTCCCCCCACGGCTTAAGTTAATGTATTTTCCAACAACAATGCTTCATTCATGACCTGTTACTTGCCGCAAATAACGCTCTATAATAAAAGCTGAGAGGAAAGCTACAGCAGTCTGTGAGGGAGTAATGCAGCCTGGGTCCGGATCTGCGCTACTTTGAAAGATGCTGCTTGTAACTTTGATTTACCAGTCAGCAAAAAGCTCTGCTGCCCAAATGATAAGAGTTCTGTAACTTTACAGGCGAGCCAAAGACACCTTTTTGTCTATGTTTTACTGTCTGTACTGAAACTATCAAAGAGACAAGAGGTGTTAAGAACTTTCTGTAGAGCTTGTTTCAAACATTATAAAGGTGTTTAATAGCCAGTAACTGTAATGGCAATAGTCATCTCTTATCATTTGGACAATTGAGCTGCTTCTGATAGTTCCAAGTTTTGTGACTGAGGTTTGCATTTATATGAACCAGTTTCCCAAGCTTTTATTACAGAACATTACTTGCAAAGAGTGACGTTAATACAGATTAGAGAGGAAAATATGCAGGAAACAAGGAAGGTGAAGGTCCGTTGTGCATTTTATATCGACATTTTTGTCAAGATCAATGTTTGTAGGATGTGTAAAAGGACATTCTTATGCATTGATGCAATTTTAACATACCTTTAGTTTTGATATTTAGCTAAAATAAGAATATATGTACTATTCTAATGGAGCTGCGGAATAACGATGCATTTTGCTATTAATGATGTGCAATGCCATGTTAAGTAACATATTCTATATAATAATCGGCTGTGCAAATGATAAGAGTTCTCTAGCCTAGTTGTAGCTCTTCAGAAGAGCCAACAAAGACTTTTACACATTTTTATGCTCTGTACTGGTACTATAAACATAAGAAATAAGGACTCTTTTAAATACTTTTTCCAAGCTGTTAATATAAATTTAACAAACAAATTTGGCACCTAAACTTCGTTTCATTTGGATAGCTGAAAATAATACTTAAACTAACATCAAAGCTGCTGTCATTTCCGTTTTCTTTTTCTAATTCCTTTCTAACCGGTTTTCCGCGCAGCAATTCACCGTTGGGAAAATATTCGTCATGAAAAATTTCTGAGAGAAAAATAAGGAGAAAGGAAAACTTTATAGCAAAGGATGCTCAATTCTTATAATATATGTACCCGTATATGGGTATATACTTTAATAACATTGTCATGCAATTAAATGTACAATTATAAGCTTTCTATACTCGTGCATGAAATGTGATTTAAAGGACAATTTTATCAATGCATGCATATTATTCTGCATTGATATATAAAACAACCATGCACAATATATAATCAATATATTCCCCGGGAAATTTGTAATTGATTCAGTATCATTTCACAGACTTCATATGTAAGGTAAAATGTCTCTTTTTCACCTACTATTCCGCTATTTTTTTTTCTTTTTTTCTCCTCTCGCTCCTGATAAAAAGTCGCATCTCTCTTCCGATTTCTTCAGTCCTGCCCAGAAGGTGGAATCAGACAGAGCGGCAGGCTGAAGAAACAGAGAAGAACAAAGAACACAGACTTCAAAGAAAACATAGATATTGTATAGCATCTAAGTGTTTTAGTTTCATTGTGTTTAGAGGTAAGTAATGATTTAATTATAGTTTCATAATAGCTCTCACAGTTAAACATATGCAAAACTTTCTCAATATGTTGGCATTTATTCTACTCAATCTACTATATTCTAAGAGGATATTTGTATTTTTTGTAATGTAGCTTTTACTTTTTAATTACATAACATTTTATTTGAAGTAACCACTATGTGTCATAATTTTCATAAATGCATATTTATGACGCTGTTCTTATAATTTGCAAGAAAACATTAGTACATTTTTTCTTTAAAACCTTTTCTTTATATCCGAATTACTTAAGCCTGCCATTACCACTTTTAGTCTCATTTTTTGCACTTTTTATCCCTATCCGAAACAAGCATCTTTGATCTTGCTCAGCTTTTAAGACACTTTCTTCTTTCCTCTGTTCTTTCAATGAGACTCATCTGGAGGCCAAAATCCCTTTGCAGAAGAAAAAGAAGGCTCTTAATATAACGATTTGCCGACGGCCAGTGATCATTCTTTACAGGCTTAGTGACGTATTTGCTAGCATTGCTACAATATTGTTAAGGATCATACAAAACATTAAACACATTTGAAAGTACTATCACTACTATGTAATCTTTATTGTCATTTGTAAGTTGGTCATTTTAAATGTTTTTGGTCACTCGTATTTCTAAGTGACAGTGGCATTTTATACAGAAAAATGGAACTTGCAAAGAAGGCAAATGTCGTTCTAGAAATATCTAGCAGAGTTTGTTACCTTCAAGGATAGGAATGAGATAAACTTGTTATTTAAATATGGGAGGTACGAGGCCGGCTGCTTTGAGAAACGTTCATTCATGTGTCCCTGTATTGAAATAACAGTAAAATAAGATCTCTAGGGTATATATATGCATTGGAACAGCCCAAAGGCTTGCATATAAAAGCATATGACCTTTTGTATTTAATACTGAGTTAAGAACCACATGCTGAAGGCTTAGTAGAATTCAGGAAAAGTTTCAGCATTGACAATTTTCCCCAATCAGGACGAAAAATATAATTAATGTAATGTTTGATTTACTGATTATTTATTGACAACAGTAAATGCAGTAAGACACCATTAAGAAGGTATTTAGACACCAGTCCTTTACTTAATTATTGAATAGCTAATTAGCTGATTTATTAGGTAATACCTGTATTTTAACGTCTAATTACTAATAATTGTGTTTTGATATTGTACGATTATAGCCAATATCTACAATACAATAGCAAAACATGATTATTAGTAATAAACAGTTAAAATGCAAGTGTTAATTGCTAAATCAGCAAATGAACTGTTCAATATCAACGTAAAAGTGCATATATATATTCTTAATGCAGACTTATAGCATATTTTACATAAGTGGTAGATTCTTGCAATGTGTTTTTATATTATGCCACTTTTCCAGACCCCTTCCCCACCACTCCTTCCACAGAATGAACCCCGTGCCAAATCAGAGTCATCGGCAAGGAGCTCTTTCATCGTCTTGTTCGTCCAGCAGAAGCAGAGCCAGCATGAGGAAGAATAATTGGGGATGCTTCGTGGGATGTGTGGTGCTTGCGATGGTCGCTCTTGGGGTGCAGGGTGAGTTTAATTATGCCAACCAGATTGCAATAAATGGAAGTCGAAAGGGGTTGAAGCATGGTAAAATGTCCTCTCCTCTAAGAGAGCTCCTACATGGGAAGGAAAGGAGGAAGTTTTTGGTTAATTTACCAAAAAAACTTTCAATTTCCTTCTTGCCAGTTGAGGGAAAGAAGAAGTTTTTCAGTAAATTCTTTATTTTCCTTCCTCACGCCTTGTTTGCTGAAGAAGTTTTTCTGTGAATAAACCAAAAAACTTCCTTATTCCTTCCAGTGTAGGAGCTCTCTTACTGCAGGACTGGTTATAAGAACAGACACAGTCATATCCTTGGCCACGCTCAATTTTTTTTTGTAAAAAAAGCTAGATTTACAGCAGCTGTAACAGTTACTGTGGTTTCAAGCATGATTAAAGGGTTTTATGAAGATAAACGTGCTATATTTCCGCGGTATAAACAAACCCAGCTCCAGTCCTGATGTTAGGGTGCGTCTACACCGGAATATAAAAAGAAAATTTTTGGAATATATTCTCCACCTGCGCAGTGGGGCTGAGCAGCAGATCAAAAAAGGGAGGAAAATTTTCCTCCCTTTTTAGTACTGTTTGAGGAAGATATGCCGAATATATTCTTGGTTTTTATGCTAATGTAGACGCACCCTTAGTACGTCATTGTAAGGAAGTGTTATCACAAATATTTGGGACACCTTTCTTCTATGGTTACGTCAAGAAACCATGTTTATATTATGCATACACAGGTCTAATGTGTCAATAATGAAGGTGTTGGACATTGTTTTGTCTGATGAACGTCACTCTTACTTTTAGAACCTATACTGTAATAATGTTTAGTCATCATAAATATGACCTGGCTGGGTTTCACTTTTACTGCTACGATTTGAATTACTTTTCCATTTTTTACTTTGTTCATATGAAAAGACTCTTCCTATCAATGTATTCCCAGGACTGGTATTGAGTTTTTAGGGCCTAAAGAAGCATTACGCTGAAAGGAACTTTATGCCGTAGACTCGTCCCTCTAAACGGTTAGCTATCTGGCCCGATCATAAATTATATTATATAAGATAAACTTACATAAATATAGGTAGGAACAATCTTTATCAATGCATTAACAATCTTTATCAATGCATTAGTTCTGGAACCGGGGGCAACAAATACCATCCTAGTGTTTGCATGACATAACCATACACGTAATGATGATTTTAAAGTTTATATTCAACTGTAGACTGAAATTACTTGGTATCCATAACATATTGATAAATTTAAATTTACGTTTTAAACTGTAGACTGGAAATACCCGGTATCCATATCCATACAAGTACTGAAATTCAAAACTACTTGGTATCCATATTCATACCAGTAATGACGACATTTTTAAAGTTTACCTTTCTTCAACTGAAATTCAAAATTTCTCGGTATCCATATTCGTACCACTAATGACGCCAATTTTAAAGTTTACATTCAACTGTAGACTGGAAATACTTGATATGCTATATCAATACATTCAAGTTAATTTTAAAGTTAACATTCAACCACTTACTGTTGACTCCAAATACTCGGTATCCATGCAATTAGTGATAATTTTATAGTTACATTCTACTGTCAACTCCAAATACTCCTTATACAGCTATTTCAACAAATTATATGCCAACGGCAACCGGAAAAATGTATTTAAAGCAGACGTCACAGTTTTTGTGTTAACGAAGGAATTCTTTATAATGTGACAAGGTTTCCTCTCTACATTATAAGCTTCTTTTCCTGCTCAACTGACATACATCCGGACTAGGAATGCAAATGATGAGGGCATCTTTAAGAAGCTAGTTAATTAATATAAGTGAGCAGGAAATGACTTGTGTGTGATTATGATTAGTGCAGTATAATAGTTACAAAAGGTACACTTTTTAAGTACTCTTACTTAATTACATATCAGAACAGTAGACTAATAAAAGTTATTTGCAATAAAATTAATGGCATACATAGTGCTATGTGTGGTTAATCTCACTGTGACCAGCACAGTGGTCCAAATATAACAAATATTGGCCTAGTTTAGGTTCAATAACCAGGGCTAACTGCGCAAAACGATATATTTATTTTGGTACACCGGCTTTGGGTACACCCAGCTTGGAGAAATTACATTTTATACCCATGTTTCGAATTTAATCAGCCACCCTGTGTGTGTGTGTGTGTTACCAATGGTGAATTTATTTCAAGCCATTTACGTTAAATTTGTGTACAAATAATAAATTTGCTCTCGTAATTGTTATTTACACAATTGTCATGAGATTTAAAACACGTTGACTAGTACAATATTACTTAAAGGATTGCATTTATGTGGGAATGTTATTAACAATTTTCTTCTTTGCTATATTTTTGGCTGCTTGAAGTGTAGGTGCTTCTCGTAGCTCGGGGAAGTGGTTCCACACCTTGATTATGTTTCTCAAGAGGGTTTGAGACTTGGCGGCTCCACGACGGCCTCCGGGCAGGAGTAGCCCTTGGTGGCTGGCTCTTGTGGCAGATGACAAGACACTGTCTTCCACCAGATAGGAGAGGGGCCCTCCATGCAAAGCTGACCAGGCAGCGCTAGCCGAGGCCACAGCGACCATCTCGTTCAGGGATGGAATGCCAGAGGAACGAAGCAGATTGCCTACTCGTATCCGGTCCCCACGCCTGGCTCCAGTTATGGCCCGGGCAAGGTCGTTCAGAGCGACCTGTGTGGCTCGTTGTCCGGCGGGGATGGGATCTGACTCCTCCAGTCGCAACTCGTGTATCGCCTCAACTCCGACGCGCGCCTTACCACAGGCAAGAGCCTGGGCGAGCTGTCTCAATAGCTTTCTCGGAAGCGACCTGCGCATTAGCCTTACAACACCGGCCACCCTGCAGATACCTCCGATGGTGCTGTTGATGTAAGGGTTGAGTGTGCCACGGTGATCGATCAGGAATCCAAGGAATTCCAAGCTTTCAGCAGCTCTCACATGGTCATAGCGTATGCGCACCGACTGGTGGGACGCGGCACCGCAGTTCATTGCCATCACCTGGGTTTTTGAGGCATTGAGCGTGAGGCCCAGGGAGGCAGCGCACTTGACCAGGTAGTCGGACACAATGGTTGCCGCATGGAAGGCCTGGGAAGGGGTCTCGGCTTGAGTGGCAAATTCCAGGTCGTCCGCGTAGACCTCGCAGCCAGATGAGGGCAGTGCATTGGCGATCTCTGTGGAGGCTGCATGGAGAAGAGCAGGGATGTTGCGGGTGACCAGGGCAAATAGTATTGGTCCAAGTTTGCTGCCTTGCCTTACTCCAAGGGTCGCCAGCAGCGGGAGCGATAGTGTGTCATTCCATACAACTCGCTGCTCGCCTGGGCTCATGTATGATCTGAACCACTCCAGTGCGCCGCATCCGATGCCACAGTCCTGTAAAGCTTTGACCACTGCGTCGGGTGATACAGTGTCAAAAGCGGAGGAGAAGTCGAAGGCGAGGAAGACAGTTGGCTTCTTGTTCAGACGATTCAGTAGGCTGGCCAGGGCTGTGGTTGTTGAACGTTTAGTGCGAAAGCCATGCTGCTCTGGGGGAAGCAGATTATTTAGCTCGATGTGCTCCACAAGCTGTCCATACACAATAGCCTCGACAACCTTGGAAATGGTCTGGAGTATGGATATGGGTCTGTAGGATGCTGGATCCGCTGTGCACTTTCCTTTGCCCTTGTAAACCGGGGGTATCAGAGAAGTCCTCCACTCAGATGGGTAGAGCCGCTCACGAATGGACGCGTTGACAATATTAGTGATAGGAGTAGTCAGGGACGTCACACACCGTTTAAGCAGTATTGTTGGGATCCCGTCGGTCCCAGTTGCTCCGGTGTTATGCAGCTTCCTGATAGCCCTAGCTACGGTGTCCTTGCCAACCTCGCGCAGCTCAAACAAGCCGGCATGTTGTGGGGGCTTGAACTTGGTGAAGATGTTGTCCATGGCCGCTGGTACCTCCTTGTCGATGTCTGGAATGTCCTGTAGAAGCTGTCCCGGTTTGTTGATGTAGTGGCTGTTGCATTGGTTGGCGGAGTCCCTGTCGCATGACCCACCCAGATTTGGTAGCCTCCGATGAGTTTTCCCAAGGATTCCATTTGTCACCTTCCAGGGATCCACTCCCTTCCTGAGATCATTAGCCACCGACCGCATGCGGTCACCCTTGATCAGTTTATTGGCCCTGTTGCGGAGCTGTTTGTAGTTCGGGTTGTTCATACGACGTGCATCGTCACGCTGTTTCATGACCTCACGTGTGGCAGCAGTGAGGGCAAGATTTGGCTTATCTGCTACTCTTATCCGTTTCTCAGGTGCAGCCATGTCCAGGGCTACCGTTGTTGCGGCGTAGTATTCAGACATTAGATCTGCCAGTGAGGAGGTTTGTGGCAGCCACTCCAGGAGGTCGAACAGATAGGACATGAAGTGGTAGTCGGCGTTCTTCAGGTCGCGGACCAACCTGTACTCCTTCCCCAAGGTGGAGAGCCGCAGTAGGGGCAGGTCCAGCAGAAGGGGAGCATGGTCAAAGAAGCCCGACGGGAGTAGCCGGACACTGGCCTCCTCACCAAAGGAGGTGTTGGAGACATAGACATGGTCTATTGTGGAGGTTCTATGTTGACCTCCGAATCGCCCAAAGGACTTCCAAGTGCTGGGTGTGGAGATGTATCTCAGACCGGCAGAGCTGGTGGAGTGGGTAAGCGAGCATAGCATTGGGCGGTGTCTATGAGATGGGTCAGACTCCTTCTCCTTGTCAAGGTTGAAGTCACCGCTTAGTACTAACGTTCTGGGGGACCTGCTGGCAGCAATAGCAATGGCGGAGAGGATGTGCTCCATATCGTCTTGCTCTCCAACCACATGACCTGATAACTGCCTGTAGACTCCCACTAGGAGGACGTTCACTGGAGGCTGCCCACCACGGCGGGGGACTGTGAGCTGGACAGCTACAAGGGGAACGCCAGGAGTCATGACCTCGGCCAGTAGTGTTGGCTGGAGATCGTCCCTCACTACCACCATGCATCGGAGCTTGCCATTCTCCGCCGG
>LR141865.1:0-11579 GCA_900659605.1 Tisbe holothuriae | reverse complement strand
ACGAGGAAATTGACAAGTATTGGTCCAAGAAATATAATTGTCAGAGTAGAGGATCACACCCATGGTCCAAATACAAAAGGGAACTTTTGAAGTAATCATGGTGCCAAATAAAACATGTACAGTGTCTAAGCATGAGTACCCGTATGATTTATACTTCATTTTATGCACGTCTTTGGAAAAAACTTTTACCGAAGCATTCATATTAATGTGTAATGATATTTTAATCATATTAACCCTCTATATATAAAAGACTATGAGGATGTTGTGCATGGTTCATGTATAAATTACTGCATATTGGTAAATATTATGGACAACTGTTTATATGACGAGCACGGTTAAATAAAAAAAAAACAAATCACTATTAAAGCAAGTGTTTGCAATAATTATATTTGTAACAATGTGATTCGAACTTGTAAGTCAGGTTTAACTGCAGGAAAAAAAATTCCTTGCAATCCATTTTCTGTGAGTAAATTTTAAACACATTCTAAGCTTAGCTCCACCGACAATGTGGCATGACATTTGTAAAGCAGGTCCAAACTACGTATGTTTGGTTGTATGTGTTGCATTAGCGTCTGTGGTTGTATTGAGTCATATTCACTTCAGTGGTTCTGGATCTGACCATGGTGGAAGATCAAATCAAGTCTTGTTAGACCAAGAAAATGCATTTGAAAGGCCACCTCAAACAAACTACATGAATTACACTGCCAAAAGAGAAAACCGTCAAAAGGTGGGTAAATTTCTACACTTGGGCCTTGTTTGTAGAGCAAAAATTAAACTTCAATTTGTTCTCAGATAAGGGACCTAAAGTATACATTCCGGAATGGAAAACATCATAAGGTAGAAACATAGAGGATGAGTCCCTCAGCAGGTGACACGTACTCCCCTGTATGTGAAAGAGTGCGCTCAAGATCTCATTAAGAGGGCGTTTAAGATCTTCAAACAATTCCCCTCTTCCCCACCACGGAAAGCCATAGGCAAAGAGTAACAAAACGGGAGTGCAAAGAACATTGAGAATGACGAAAGTATCCATTTTGGCTTTTTGTAATTATTATCCCTGCTCAGGATCTTGCTGAAAAGCCTGCATAATTCTCGGAAACATTGGCTATGCCTCACGCAACTTGCCCAGGCCAATTTTTTCAGCTTATGAAACCACTAAATGGAGACGCATCCTCTCTACTCTAATATCCTTGGTTTTGACAAAAAAAATGTCTTGAATTTCAAATCTTAAACAATCTAATTTTATCTGTACTCAAAACTTTTTATAGTGTTTATGCCCTCTGACATTTTTCCTGTGCCAATTTGGTGTTTCAGAAAACTTGCTTGGGTTTCTTAGAAGTGAAATTTTCGTTTAGGTAGAAAAAGACCATAATTAAATTTGTTCAATGTCCAAAACCTTTCGTTCAACGTCCAATGAAAGCATTTTTCGGCCAAATATTCGTTCAACGTCCAACACGTCGTTGTTCTTTCCCGCCTTGCATTGTCAAATTGTCAAAAGTACTATATTGACTTAACACCTAAAGTCCTAAACATATAGCAATACAACTTTAAAACACTAATGAATCATATATCTGAGGACTTTTGTAGTCCGATTTATGTACTAAATACATGATGTTATAACACCTCCGACAGTTCACTTTATTTGATACTTTGGTCGGCTCCGATTTTACTGTCTCGAGGCATTCCCCTCCAATTTTTTTGTAAACTCTACTAGGCAAAAATATATGACACTGTTGTATTTCCAGCAATTATAATTCTTCAAAAGTCACATTTTATTGTTTACTACATGTTATTCCATTCACATATTCCCAAATTGGCTGTCCAAATTACTCAAAAACATTCAAAAGTGTCTTTTACCTCTTACATTTCAAATCTAAATTCAACCTTTGAGCCTTGTTCCTGACTATGTCCAATTTTCCATTGCGATTACAGATCCAGAGCTCTTCAAGACAGTTGTCTCCAAACACAATAGGATTCAGAGAAATGTTCACAAAATCGTCATTTACTTCAGACATTTCCAACTTTTTAAGGTTCTTTAGCCCTTTTTGATCCATGCACACTTTGAATAGATCAGCAGCTGGTGACTCTTCATCTTCCAGATTTACATCTTCCAGTAGGGGGCTTGAAAGTAGCTGAACAAGGTCCTGTTTTGAAGCAGAACAATAGCTCACAACCAATTTCTTGAGTTTGGGTAAGACCGGTCTATGATTGGTTTGCTCCAAGGAGCGAATCATCACCAGCGCCAGATAAGACAAGCTAGGGCAGTATTCAGCAATAGTAGTAATATTGAACTCATTAGCGGATATAAATTCTAAAGATTTCATTTGTGCTCCAAAATTTGTCACAATGATTTGCAAATTTATATTAGAGTCACAAAGGGTAAACTCTGTAACATTGGGACATTTTCCAATAAGCTGCTCCATTTGAGAATCAACATGATCCATTCCTTCCAAATTGGTCCATTTAAGCTCCATTATTCCTGATAACTTAACAGCCATTGATAAGTTATGGTCATTCTTAAATTGACGTAGTTCTGGCAAATTTTTAGCAAGAACCATAACACCATGCTGAGACAGTAACTTTGTTTCTCTTATGTTCAGCACCACAAGGCCCACACATTTTCCATAGCGAGAGTCTTCATTGCCAAATTCATCCACTTGAGTCACAAGGCATCTGACACCAGAATCAGTAACTTTTGTACCTTTAATATTGAGGTCCCTGAGTGACCGGCCATACATTCCCAACTGACAGATCATGTCATTGCCTATTCCTGTGAAGGAAATATGGAGCTTGGTCAAGGATGTGATGTGACAGATATCCAGCTGAACTGAGAGGGGAATATTTCTGATTCCTTTGAGTTCAAGGTTTTGAAGCTTAGTGCACTTTTGCCGAGCAATCTTGATCAGATGCCTAGTATTGTATTGACTAAGTCTGGTAAGTATCAGCGACTTGTGTCCTGGGCTTAGCAGTAGACACATGACATAATTAAAGCTTCTGTTCTTTTCCAGACATAAATTTAGCATGTCCTCTCTTACAGTCATAGGAAGGACGGCAAATGGGTTATCCTTATGTTCCACTCGTATCCAGTATTCAATTTGCTTCCTTGGTTTCCAGTTTTCATTGATAAGTTTTGCAGTTTTCTCTATGCATAGTTGACGGAGGGACGTCACTTGCTTCTTCCTTGGCATTGTAGAACACTGTGGTAATCTGATGGGAAGCAGCTTTGATCTGGTCCTTTTCCACAAGATAGTTAAAAGTCGACTGGCAAAGATAATATTATACAGCATTTGGGAATTTTACATTTTAGCTCAAACATTAAGTTGGGCGGACGCATTACTATTTTTGAGATTAATATTGGAATTCACTCTGTCATCAGGGTTGACGTGATAACTGCAGATTTTGCTTTAATCTGGTCCTTTTCTACGAGTCTGTTAAACGTAGACTCGACTGGCGGAGATATTTTTATAAAGTGTATTAGATGGTATTATTTCCATTATAGCCCGAACATTTAAGTTACTTAGTAATAATTATTGGTGACATGTCGACAGCAAACAGAAGTATTGGCCGGGCGGATTACCATTTTTAAGCTTTAGATCTGACATTATTCAACATGTACCGGGTGTACCAGCATAAACGCGACAGCTTTTCATTTGTATTTTCTAGTCATTTTAGTAGCCAAAAGTATTTCATCAAAATATTGCTCTGATTCTCATTGTAGAGTGCAAAAATGTGTTCAATGTCAATTTATGTAACAGTAGAGAATCCTGCAAGGGCTACCATTTTGCACTTGCACGGTTCATGTAGAAGATTGTGGCCAAAACATTATATTGGGAATGAACTGCTACTGTGATGTTATACAGAGAGTTTATGTATTTTTTCCTGTACATTTGAAAGGAAAGTCTAATTCTCATTTTAGACATTATTTATAACTAAATTTTTAGCCTTAGATCAAGTTCCGCATGGTAGGCCTCAGAAAAAACATATATAATTCAAACCACTGTGAATAGAAATGTAACTTTTAAGGTGGTCCGAGTAGAGAATAAATAGGGCTTTCTTTTGGTATATAGTATAATATTTTTACTTGAAAATTGGCTGAGATATAACAAATCTAAGACTATCGAGTCTTCGTTGGTACATGGTACACTCGGTATAATAATTCTGTCATCAGGGGACGACATGGTAGCCTGGCTGACAAATCGTCCGATCCTGCAGCCCACAAGCCTTAGGTTGCAGGTTTGAATCCCCTTGGCGGCATATTGGTACAAAAATACTAGTAATGAACCAAAATGCAGTGCCCAAAATATACAAGAAGGTACTTTTAAAATAAGGCAAAGGCTAAAATTATGCCAAAATGTTTTTTTTTCCAGCCTATGCCTCAAATTATGCCTCCCTAGGCCCCATCACTCATAAATAGGCCCAGATCTCAAATAGGCCAAATTTCGGCTTTATTGCCTAGACACTTATAATAAACCAAAACAGGCAAAAAATTTCATTTTTTCAATAATCAGTAAAACGGGACGAAAAGACAAGCAAATTTTAACATTTTATGGTGTCGCAGTGTATTATGATTATTACTACATCATGTATATGTAACAGTTCTAAAGTATTTCGTACACTATAATAGGTACTTTGTCCTTAGAGCATCTTATGAGTATTTACAATATGGTCAGCAAGTCTACATTTATCAAAGAAAGATTTTGGACAATATGAACAGCTGTGAGGTTTAGACTCTTCATGCACTCTGGCAATGTGTTCTGCCAACTTCTTAACAGGTTTTTGACATATTTCACAGATGGGAACATCCAATGCCTTGTGCATGACCTTAATATGTTGGTTTAGATACAATACTGTGGTAAATCCTTTGGAACACAATTCACATTTGTATCTATCCTTTTGGACATCATGAACACCCTCATTATGTGTGTTTAGAGTGGCATTAGTTGGAAATGATTTGCCACAGTGTTCACATTTGAAGCGCTTCAGCTTTAAATGAAACAAATTTACATGGCTCTTAAGGCTAGTGGCAAATGGAAACATTCTAGTACAAAATTCACAGGGAAAAACATTCTTCTTTTCCTCATGCATTCTTGCTAAATGGGCTTTCATGTTTGAATTATTTGAGAATGCTTGTCCACACTCGGTACATTTATGAGCCTTTACTTTGTCATGCACAATTTTAATATGCTTCTTTAAATCTCCCGGAGAGTTGATTTCCTTATCACAGTACTCACATTTAACCCTTCCTTTCTTCTCATGCACAGCTCTGATGTGAGTCCTCATATTCCCTGCTGAGTTGAAGCCTTTGCCGCAGACTGTACATTTGATTGCCTTCAAATTCTCATGGACATTAACAATGTGCTTCTTCAGATAACCCTTTGATTTAAAGCTCATTTCACAGCTCTGGCAATTGAACAACTTAGTTGCTGAACTGTGGTGGGCCCTTTTCTTTTCATTTGACACCTTTAGCGATTCAATCTTCCTATTCCAATCATGAATACTGCTGAAGAAATCTTTCAACAGTCCCAAATCTTCTTCACTGTGATTGTTAATCATATGCCTCATAGCATTTTGCTTCTGAGCAAACTGAGTTTTGCAAATTGGGCATGTGAACTTTAGCACTTTTTCATGGGTATCCCTAATGTGCATATCCAGACTTTCTTTTGTAGTGTAACTCTTTGAACAGATTGTACAACTGAACAGCTGAACTCTTTCATGTACAATCTGAAAGTGCTTTAAGAGTGTTGCATTGGCATTGAATTTCCTTGAGCATATTTCGCAAGGATGACTTTCTGGCTGTATGTTATCATGAAGAGATTTGGTGTGCACAGCAAGATTTGCCTTTGAGGCAAAATTCTTGCTGCAGATCTTGCATTGGAACAGTTGAATTCCTTTATGGATTACATCAACATGTTGATTCAGCAATGCTTTGCAGTTAAACTGCCTAAGGCAGCTTTCGCATGAGAACTTGGCCATTTTTGGTGAAGTTGAGACTGCAACTGATGATGTGTTTGAAAACGCGGACCTTTTATAGGTGGTTGACAAGAAACGGACGGTCGGATTAATATGGTTGTCCATTATGGTTTCTAATACATTATTAATTGCAGTAGATAAAAACAAATACCAGAAGTGAATTTCTGTATTGATTATCGATATTAAACCAATTTAATTACTGTTGGAAACCGGTAATATACATGTATATATTTCCCGGCATTTTGCAAATATACAAACAGATTTACTGTAGATAGCTGATAGAAACGTTACAAAATGGAATGTTCGCATTTTAAAGGAAAACACGTTGAAGCTAATCAAATTTGAACGTTCCTTTCTGTCCATTAGTGTCCCATATTAGGCAAACAATTGCACTGCAATTTTATTTTTCCGGAACTTTACCGATATATTTTACATTTGCTTTTTTAAACTGCATTACCGATTACATGCTTGATTAGAATTGGCGCAATATTAAATTATACTTCAATTTGGTCTACTGTAAGGGTACAAATGATTTCAGGGCTTCAGAATTGTGAATGGGTGTGCTTACTTGGAAAGTCCTAGATTTTAGTCCTAGAATTCTGTCCATTATCTAGCAGCTTCCCTGAAATTATGCCAATTCACCTAGGGAAATTCGAACTTTCGACTTTTTTCATTGTGGCGTCAACTTTGTTATTCTCCCTTTCTGGTGGGCTGAAAATCCTACCAGCCAGCTGAAAACTGAGTTTGCAGGACAGACAACATGTAAGTAGTAGTAACAACTACTAATTGCATGACAGACAATAACAATAACCAGGCAGGTTTTGAGCCCGACATAAGGAAGAAAATCAAAGGGTGCGTCACATCACTCACATGTATATGAGCAAAAATACGAATTTCCGTATGCGAATAGACAATCCGTGATTAAACATCTTCTCTGCGATTACAGCTGAAAAAGTTTTGGTTAGGTCTAATTATCTCAGCTTTATGGCCAATTTAAAAGACAAACTCTTAATATATCATGTGAATCATCCTTTTAAAGACAAAAATTGAAACATATTCAACATATGGCCTTTCTCTAAGGCTAAAAGGCCTTCCGAAAAATTAGGTTGCAAGTGATTTGTTTTTGTAGGAATTATTCCGATTTGCATCCCATTGATATTGAAAAAACAAAGAAATAGAGCTACTTTTAAGATCAGTGGCAGCGAAAAAAAAGAGCAGATTTATAAGTAAAAAGGATGTTTCCTCTCGGATGCAATATTAATTTTATGCACTGGAACTATGGATGATATTCATGATAACTAGAGTATTTATACTTGGGTAGGAGTGTAAATGAAAGTCGACAAAGTAGCAAATGTTAAAGATATTTTTATTTCAAATGAGTATGGACATATACGATATATAATTCTAAATTCTAAATTCCCGACATTATTAGCCTTTTAAACACTGACACATTATAACATTACTTTAACTTCTTTGACTCTCGAAACCTCTCATTTCCGCCGCATGTAAACGGCTTGGTTACCTTTTCTTTCAGACAACTACAACGAAAAAAAAGGAAAATCCCCCCAAAAACGAAGAAACCAATAAAAAGGGCAAAGCAAAATAAAAAATATAAATGTTAAAATTTGGATGCTTTTTTTCTTACATTTTAATGCAATATTTTTTTATTTATTTTAAGCAATTAGAATAAGATAAAACGGTTTTTTTCTCTTTTTTTTTATTTCTAGTCTTCTTTTTTAGAAAAAGGTAACCAACAGGTTGGGTGAGCAAAAAGATTGTAATTATGGTAAATTACCAAGGTAACCTGTTGAAGAATCCTAGACCACGTAAGTCCATAAATAAAAATTGCTCTTCGTTTGACATATTTCGTGCATCTTATTGGCCCACAGCAAGTCGATTTGTCCACAGTATTGACTGTGTCACGGTTCAAGGCTGTGTTATTATTAGAAATGGTCAATCAGACGCCGAGAAAAAAATCAAGTTTGAGCACGAGAACGATATGTAATCTGTCTACAGTATTGACTATTCCCCATTATGAATTCTCCTTATATGTTCAGACAAAGTAGCCTTAGCATGAAAAGCTTTCTTGCACAGTTTACAACAATGGAGTTTGGCTCTCTCATGAACTCTTGACATATGTTCTCTCAGTTTCTTAACAGGTTTCTGGCAGAATTCACATATTGTTACTTGTCTTACAGTATGCATGACTTTAATGTGTCTCTGCAGATACGTAGCAGTCGAAAATCCCTTGGGACAAAGTTCACATTTACATCTATCCTTTTGTACATCATGCACACCCTCAATGTGCACTCTTAGAGAAGCATTAGTTGCAAACGGTTTTCCACATTGTTCACATTTGAATTGCTTCAACTTCAAATGAACCATATTTGCATGGCGTGTCATGTCAGCAGCAACTTGAAACAGCCTGGGGCAGAATTCACAGGGAATAACATTCTTCTTTTCTTCGTGCATTCTAGCTACATGTGCTTTCATGTTTGAATTAATTGAGAACGCTTGTCCACACTCCGTACATTTATGAGGCTTTATTTTGTCATGCACAACTCTAACATGCTTCTTTAAATCTCCCCGAGAGTTGATTTCCTTATCACAGTACTCACATTTAACCCTTCCTTTCTTCTCATGAACATTTCGCACATGGGTTCTCATGTTTACAGCCTCGTTGAAGCCCTTGCCGCATACAGAGCATTTGATTGCCTTTAAATTCTCATGAATGTTAGTAATATGTGTCTGCATATGCTCAAGTCTTTTAAAGGACATTTTACATGTCTGACAATTAAACAACCTTGTTGTTGCTCTTGTTGAGTACTTTTGGTGTTCCTTTGATTTTTTCATGGATTCCACACTCCTCTTGTAATCATTAAAATCCACAAAGAAGTCTTTCAGCAGATCCCAGTTTTCTTCCCTGTTATGTTTAACTGCAATATGCTTCCTGGCATTGCCTTTATCTGCCATCTTTAATTTGCAAAAAGGGCATGTATATGCTTGAACATTCTCATGAATGCTGCTGATATGCATATCCAGACTTTGCTTTGAATTTAGACCTTTTGAACAGACTGAACAGCTAAACAATGCCACTTCTTCATGTACAATATCAATGTGCTTTGACAAAGTTGCTCGTGTGTTAAATGATCTGGAGCATATTTCACAGAGATGTTTGATTTCATGAACAGCCAACACATGGGCCTTAAGGTGTGACTTGGTTAAGTAGGTCTTTGTGCAAATATTGCATGGGAAAGGCCTTTCCTCTTTATGTACCATTTCTGAATGTTCTCTGAGCATTGATGTGCACTGAAATTGTTTAAGACATTTTTCACAGGAATTGGTCATTTTGATTGTTGATTATTTTTATAGAGGACCTATTTTTGGCAACTGTGTCAGAATGGTACTGATTAGACAATAAATCTACATTGCATATGAAAAAGAAACGGACTAATAAATAAATATGCTAATGAATGATATTAATGTTTAGCTGGCGCAAGAATGATTACTAATCTTTATATTTTAAGGTGGCTTCAACATTATGTAAGCACCCAACAGTAATTCTGAGAACACATTATGTTTAATTCCTGTAGCAAGTGCAATCGGTGCAATCTCTATTCCGTATAAAGAATGGCAAAGTGTTACATAGTGCATATATTTTGATCAATTACAATAATGTCGTAAAAGTAGACTTTTTCATTTTGAGCTATGCCGAACCGAAACCGAAATCGAATACAGCATATTCAGAATGATTGTACTCATCGCAGTCGCAGTCCTCTATTCAGTTATCCCTGGCCATTTTTTTTTAAATTTTATGCACGCAAAAGAAACGACATAGGTCTATGGATATTGTTTGTCTCTCTAAATAATCGTACTATGCTCTCTTTGTACTACGAAAACCAAAATATACAAAAAATTGTCGGGTTAAAGTTAAACAAAAGTAAGTAACAGTATTCTACAAAACTAGCATGGCCATGGATATGATTTATATCTCCGAAAAATCTTGTATGCTTCTCTTTGTACTACGGGAACCAAAAGATCGTACTGAGATTCTGCGGTCTAAATGTTACATTGACTAACGTACACATATGGATCACCAAAAGTAAAATTATGTTTGTTACAAAACTAGAAAAGTCTCATAACTGATATGACTTGGGAGATAGTTACTTAACTGTTGAAATTTGTATGCGAGAAACAATAATCAGACCATTATTATAAATATAACATTACAAATATGGTGATGTTATCCTTTGTCCAAATTCTACAAGCGTGCTTGAAAATTAATATATATTTTTAACAAGTTTTACAATCTAAAAATAATTTCCCAATCGTAAATAATTACTACAATTATAATTGTTACCAAATTATGATTTGTGAGTAAGTTAGATCTTTGAAGGCAAGACACGACTTACTTTTATAAGTTTCCCAAACTCAGATCATATGATTGCAAATTAGCTCGGTCCGTCAAAAGTAAAGGCTAAAGTAGTTACCATAGTACAGATGGCTAGGTAGATAATAAATCATATTGACATGCAACGGACTGTTGTCACGGACTGTTGGCATGAAAGTGGAACATACGTTAACTCTATTATAACAAAAGTCAAAATGTTCATACTTAAGAATGTGCTTCTTTTATCCATTGTTGAAGTTCTGCAAGCGGCTGAGATCAAAATAAACATGTTTAACAAGTTTATGATAAATGAGGAGCACTTTGAACTAAATACCACTATACACCAGGTTTGTTTCAGAATAACATGCAAATGTAATTTTTCAATAACTTCGGCTGTCCAAATGATAAGCAGCCAAAGGGGCCAAATATGTTTGTTCTAACTCTATAATGCGCGTGAAATAAGCATTCAAAAGAGCATTTTGCCTCTTATGTACTTTTATGGTATCAGTACAGGACGTAACACATAATGTTAAAAGTCTTTGTTGGCTCTTTTGAAGAGTTACAATTGTGGCTCAAGAACTCTTCTCATTTGGACAGTCGACTTGTGCCTCTAGATTCCCACAATTTTGGCTTGTGGAACCGAGTGCAATAGTGAAACTTGGTGCAACATGTATCAATACAATGCCGAGAATAAGGATTGTCTGGTTGGATATGGAGTAGAGAGCCATGTTTCAGAAGATGTGAAAATTGAGGTAAGTATTTTAGTTGGCCGGCCTACTTTACAACCTCGAAAAACTCAACGTTGTTTGTGTTCTAAAACACTAAAGCGCCACAGCAGCTTAAAGCCATAGGTAAATGACTTTAGCCATAGGTATACCCAATGAAAGTCGAACTAAAAGAAGGGCACAAAAACGCAACCTCGATTTTGTCGCCAAATTAACCGAAAAACTTCCTCCCTCCCTCCCATGTATGAGCTCTCTTAGGGGTCTTCTACACCAACAGGAAGGAAGAAAACTTCCAGAACACTTTCGGAAAACTTACGGAAAACTGCTAACTCTATACTGGGAAGAACTTCCAAAAATCTACCAGAAAACTTCCTTCCTGTGTAGGAGACCCCTAAGGCCTCTCCCAGATGGGAGGAAAATAAAGGAGTATCCTCCGAGTATACTCTGAGTATCCTCCGGAGTATCCTCCTTTTACCGGAGTATCCTCCGAGTATCCT
>LR141864.1:0-11567 GCA_900659605.1 Tisbe holothuriae | reverse complement strand
CCAGATCCTACATGAGGCAGCTGAGCTATTAAACCAGCGAGGAGGGGTGTCCGCCCATGCACTCTGCTGCGCTATACAGGTCGTGAGCGAGAGCACAAGAGGTATGGAGAGAGTTTGGGGAATGGAGAGATACATACGTGGATTAAACGTTGTTTACAGGAGTAGTTAAAGTTAAGGCAATATTCTGGTAGACCGCAAAGGGCAAATATCATAATCGGTCTGAGATTTGCGAGTGAGTCATGTTAGCAACAGATTCTCAGGAAAAGGAGACAAGTCAATGACGCGGAAAGTTCCAGTTTGCTAATTATATAACGCGGGCAATTAAAGCATTAATGCAGTTCTAGTCCAAAAAGGTCCCCGAGTCCACACATGACTTTTTTCGGACGAGTATAAAGTTCTCCCTGCCTGTACGCGTACGCTTTGCGTCAAGCCATGGAGGAGACTCATCCGCGCCCTTACCTGCCTAACTGCCTTTGTCTACTCAGTTGCGCGTCGGTGCTCAGGGGGGTTACAGCCGAAAACACCCCGCCATTGTTATTGTGGGTATAATCGCATTAAACATACCCAAAAGTGCTTTAAAAGTTGATAAAACAGTGCTGTGAATATAATTACACAAAATGCGTGCTTTTGTGCTGTCAGCCGTGCTCCTGGTCGCGGGTCTGGCCACCGGGCAGCGGCTGAGTGACTCCGACGCTGACGCCTTCAGCCGCGAGTTCACCGTCGACGGCCACAACAAAGAGGTCGTGTGCTACTGGGGCACGTGGGCCAACTACAGGCCGAAGGAGGGCAAGTTCACCCCAGAGAATATCGACCCCAGCCTGTGCACCAACCTCATCTACAGCTTTGCCGGTCTCGACTCGGACTCCAGCAGCATAAAATCGCTAGATCCATGGATGGACCTAGAGGAAAATTATGCTCTTGGAGGCTTCAGGTTCGTTTTACTGTAGACAAAACATTGGAAAGAATTACATTTAAAAGTAATTCTTGAAATTGTCATGGAAAATGTAATTCTAGAGGTAATTTATGTGTAATTCTACGTTATCGTAATTCCTAGATTTACGTTATTCTTGACTTTTCCAAACAAAAGTAATTGTCATTCTTGTATAATAAATGTAATTTCCCAAAGCTTGCTGTAGACAGTATAATGCTTTCATTACAGAAAGGCGACTGATATGAAGAAAGGCAACCCTCACCTGAAGGTGACCCTTGCCATCGGCGGGTGGAATGAGGGCTCCAAGAAGTACTCTGCCATGGCCAAGGACGCGGAGAAGCGCGCGCTCTTTGTCAAGAGCGCCGTCAAGTTCCTCATTGAGAACCGGTTTGACGGGCTGGACCTTGACTGGGAGTACCCTGGTGAGTCCTTAAATAGGCTGAAATAGGCTGAAATAGGCTGAAATAGGCTGAAATAGGTTTCTCGTTATGTAACCTTGGCGGTCTCTGAATGAGTCACCATCAATCAGCCTTTTCACTCCAAATATGGTCATTAAAAAGGACGATTAAGGAAGCGCTACTTTCACGCTCTCAATCGTTCATCATGTATGAAATAGTCTTTAAATATCCGTTTAAATCATTGAGCTGCAAAGAAAGTTGATGTGGTATATCAATGATGCAGGAAAAGGGCGTGAGATGCTGTGAAACGAAAGAAATGACTTGCAGTAAAAATGGAGTTTAGACAAGGGTTAAAATTGGAAGGAAGTTTTTAGAGTGCACACAAGAAAGGAAAACTAATTCATACGAGCGTCTAGAATGATTACAGTGATTTGAATTCTCTTCCATCTTGTGCTTTGTGAAAATGAACTTTTACATGCAAATCACGGCAAATAAACGACACCGGGTCCTTGACGTAATGTATAATTTAGCCCAACCTTCTACTGTCTCTTGTCAAAATCAGAAGCATTACTGGTGATTAAAGGCAATAACTAGTTTAAGGATTATCATCAAGAAGAAGTAAATATGACAAAAACTATCTTGATTCCAGGCAAGCGTGGCGGCATCGCCGACGACAAGAACAACTTCATCCACCTGATCCGCGACCTCCGCACTGCCTTCGACAAGCACAAGCTCATCCTCACGGCCGCCATCGGCGCCGCCGCCCAGACCATCGACGTCTCCTACGACATCCCGCTCATGTACAAGTACCTCGACTTTGTCCACATCATGTGCTACGACTACCACGGCAAGTGGGACGGCAAGACGGGCCACAACGCGCCGCTCTACCCGTCCGCCAAGGAGACCGGGCTGGACACCACGCTCAACGTGGAGTACACCATCGCCTACCTCATGAAGAAGGGCGCCAAGCCGGAGAAGACGGTGCTCGGCGTGCCGCTCTACGGCCGCGCGTTCACCCTCACCAACCCACACGACCACGGCATGAAGGCCAAGACCAAGTCGACCTCGTTCCAGGGCCCGTACACGCGCGAGGACGGCTTCCTCGGCTACAACGAGATCTGCGAGGAGCAGCTGGAGCAGGACAACCCCTGGACCACGGTCTGGGAGGAGGAGCACCAGGCGCCGTACATGCACAAGGACCTCAAGTGGGTCAGCTTTGACAATGTGGAGAGCATCAAGCTCAAGTCGCAGTTTGCGTACGATCAGAAGCTGGCCGGCGTCATGGTCTGGTCCATTGACACGGACGACTTCCTGGGCAAGTGCGGCGGGCCAAAGTTCCCGCTGTTGAGGACCATCAACAATGCGCTGTACGAGAGTGAGAACGGCATTCGCGGCTCGGGCGCGGCCCACGTGTCCGCTGCCGTGGCGATCGTGCTGTCTGCCGTGCTAGCGTTGCTCCATCTGTGATAATGTTATTATTATAAATAATTGAGTGGACTACAATGACTTTCGAAAGTGTGAGTGAAGAGTGAAGTGAAGCAAATGTGAGTCTTGCCGGAAGAAAATGAAGAAAACATTCAAAGATCGTTGCGACGGATCTTGCCATAAAATAAAACAGAACCGAGGATATCTCTTTCGTATTGTAAACAGCCAGTTAGAAATACAGAATACGATTGAAAATTGAATCCGGCACTCCAAATTTTAATTCATCGCAGCGTTAAACGAATTCTTATCACATTATTAACGCATTTTATGCAAAGTTATGTCGCCACAGAAACCGTAGCAACGAAGAAGGAAGTTAACGTTGCTGTTTTATGGTCCGGTAGATTCACACATGCATGTTTTTCCGCTTACAGCCAAGTGGAGGAACTGTTGTTGACTTATTCAGTTTAGCCTCGTCTTCCATCTTCCTCGCATGTTTTATTGCCAAAAACGTCTTTTCTGACCTAAAGGTTGAAGAGGAAAGAAAGAAGTGTGTCCTCTTTTTGCTTTTTAAGACATTTAAAGGTTAAACACGCGTATTCGCACGATCCTACACGGGGTTGAGATTAGCGCGCGTGCTTGAATCTAATTTTATCCGGAACTGGCAGATTCCAAAAGATTAAATTGGAATATCCTTAAAATGGAATTCCTTAGAAACATGGCCAGATGAGGAATTGCCTTTTTGATCGAGGAGTTGTCTGAATGCATGAAGACAGGAAGGGTCAATTGTGTTCTTTAGGTTCCACAGAGATTTGAACGATCGATGAGACTACGCATTATTGTTGAAAAGTAAATTAAGCAACAAATACCCTTATATAAAAAAGACAATGTTGAGTCTGCATGCGTTTTTATCGAGATGAACTGGCCTCGTATTCCAATAGTGCACACAATAATGCCATATAAGGTTCTCAAAAGGCCGTTCACATTCTACATTCCTTTTCATGTCAGCCCAAGATGTTTCATTTCCTTCCATTCGATTTTGACGCCTTGGACCTTTTTTTTTCTCTCGACAATGTAAAGAAGAGGAAACGAAAAAAAATCCTTCATTTGTTCTCAGCTTCCATTAACGCACCAGGGATGCCACTTTGTGCAAAGAAAATATATAAAATGCGTGTGTAACCATTGTAAGAAAAGACAAGTTATGGGAACCCTACGCTATCTGTCCTTGCCGTTTTCACCGCCCCCAGGAAAAGAGATTTTTCCCATTCAGTCTCTTCTTGCGTCATTTACACATTTTCGCGGCCATCTCATTATTATTGTAACAATGGAGAAGAGGTCGAAATTAATCCTATTGCTAAAATGGACATTAATTCTCCTTAGAATGCGTCTTTTGGGGGTTTACGTTCATTTTAGAAGGATGAACCAACCATTGCAATAATATTACTAAATACAAGGGCAAATATGAAAAACAGAGTCCAAAAAGGCTGTCGTAAGAATGGGGCCTGTTGTTATCCTTGCAAAACAGACTTTTAAGACACTCGGACTATTGGCATTGAAAATTCTACTCATCACTCTTTTCTTCGCTTTCATCTTCCGGGAGCTCTAATTTCTCTTCTTCAACTTTGCAGCCAGAGATAATTCTTTTCAAGTTCAAGGCCTGTGTGAAACACAGACTCGAATCTAACGAGCAGCCGTGATATTAGTGTCAAGGAAGTGGTTTAAAAGCGTAAATTGAAAGTCGAGAGGGGTGATAATGGGTGCCTACAACCTATGGATTTATAATGGGCATGTAATTTAAGGCCCGGATTCTTCCGACATTGGAAGCTCTAAATGAGCGTTTAAAAGGTGAATTATTGCGAGATTATCTGACTTCCCGATAATCATAAAACTTTGTGTTGAATGCTGTCGTAAACACCGTACGCATTTAAACGATTCAATTTTAATCTGAATGCGTCAATTTGGCGTCAATCTCTTCATCCTTATTGGGTGGCCGATTCTGCTTCTGTGAACAAAAACCGCCCCAAGGAGACTTGAACTCTTAAAACAGTTACTCGTTTAGAATCATTATTAGAGATTTTGTTTCCATTAGTCAAATCTGTCATCATTGTCGTTATTTGATTAAATCCCCTTAAGCAAATGAGATTTACGGTGATTTGCGAATCAAGAGCGAGTTTGTTTTACCGTAATGATGTTAGAATGAAGAATGTAATAAAAGGCCTTGAAACAATGATGATGGTTTGCAGCTGGAATGCAAAGCAGCTCGGGACATACAACAGTTACTACATAGATACCAATTGTTTTAGTAACCTTAAACCTTGTTTGGTAACTACATAAATATCCATTGTTTTAGTAACCGCAACCCTTGTTTAGATACTACATAAATATCTGTTTTTAGCAACCGCATCCCTTGTTTAGTTACTACATAAATATTGATTGTCTTAGTAACCGTAAACCTTGGTCAGTTACTACATAAATATTGATTGTTTAGTAACTGTAACCCTTGTTTAGTTACTACATAAATATTGATTGTTTTAGTAACCGCATATCTTGTTTAGTTACTACATAAATATCAATTGTTTTAGTTACCGCATCCCTTGTTTAGTTACTACATAAATATCGATTGTTTTAGTAACCGCAACCCTTGTTTAATGTAACTGCTCTCAAGTATTTTGTAATAAGAACATCCCTTGAAATATAAATATTGCCAGACCCATCTCAAGTCTTATTTAGAGAGATCTGAGAAAAAACCATCGACCCTTTGAACCCTGAACGAGATTTTTCAAATCGAATTTGATCCATTCGACATCATGAATGAAGAAAGCTGGATCAGGACTGGCATCCGTAGAATGATCGGTAAAAGTACATAACATTAGATCATATATCATCAGTTTAGAGCGGTTCGGAGCCTCGGAGGCCCTAGGGGTCCGTTAAGGGCTATATCGGTTCGGAGGATCGTCCATAGGATCGGTCAATTAGGGTCCTTAGTACCTCCAGTGGAAGTGAGCAAGATTCATTGAATTTATGGTTGGCCAAAGCTAGGCCTAAATGATATTTTGAGTATTTGACGCAGTGATATTGATGTTTTCCCCTCTTGTTTGGTAAATATTGCTTTTTAAACTAATTATCAACTGGCAAAAAGTAAATGAATTATTAAGTAACTGAATACAAATTCAGAATCTATAATTTGTCTTCATATATTTCAACTCAATTTCATTTTTAAATATGAATACAAATATATTTTAGAAGTAAATTTGTTTGGAGAATAGGGTTACATTGGACAATTTAGTATTTTTTTTATCCGAATTAATGTTTCTAGATGCAAAAAAGTTAACTTTGTCTTACAACGATGACTCCAGGATGCAAATAAAGTGGCGGTTCGTGTTAACCATGTGCGATATACCGATACCGCGGTATTAGTCGGTATTTTTCCAATACCGTACCGACAGTAGGTATTTTAAAACTAGTCGGTATTGGAAAGTCAGTTTTTATTTACGTTTGGGAGCTGAAATTGTTTGATTTTTTGTACTAAAAAGAAGACGCATGGACTAAAAATTTGCCAAAAAAAATTAGTAGATATCAGCGCATGAAAAAATGTTAATTTCGCGTCTTGCTCTAATTGTTTGTAAGATTCGAACAAGGAAAGCTGCATTAACTTGTTTTCCTAATTCAGACAATAAGCCCATGTTCAGTCTCTTCTAGTCCTCGTATGTCTGATGAATTGTTCTTTCATCTCTGCAGACAAGTGTGTGGCCATAAAACAACTTTACAGATGGAAAAATATTAAAACATAGCAAATCTCCATGAAATTGAATTGAGTAATGATTTTTTTGACATTATTACCAAGGAAAGATAAATGTTGTTATATATTTTTTTCTAACTTTTGATAGTACTATCAACAGCATATGCATACAGAAGGCAGTGTGCATAACTAAGCCAATATCACGGCATATATTTTTCCTAGTTGCTCCTTTCATTAACAGCTTCTCAGTACTTTTCAAAATACCGACTAATACCGACTAATAGTCGGTATTTTCCAATACCGTACCGACAAAATACCGACTAACAAATTTTGAATATCGCACATCCTTAGTTCGTGTGCCTCAAAGCGGATGCAACCGTGACTCCGCAAGTGCTCAAAAAGAATATTTAAGACCGTAAGAGGGTAAAAAAGAGCCGTTTTGGGGCATAAAAAGTACGCAAGGTAAAACATTATATTTATCACTTTGTACTGCAGGGTTTTTACTTGAATTATATATAAAAGATAAGGATTAAAGACATTATGGAACTATTAACTGCAGCCTAACTTCTAGATTAAAATATGTCACGTACTCCTCCGCCTCTTCCTCTAACTAAAACAATGAGGTTAATTTCAAGAATGACCCCTAAATAATTTAGCATGGAGACGCGCAGGAAGTGTGCTAAATACACGACCCTAAGAAATGTTTTCCTGATTTTAACCCCTCTTCAGCTGCCAATGTATCGTTTTAATGCTCGCATCTGTTCTCGACTTGTCTTCAGATTTCACAGCGGGAGTTGGAAGACGAAAGATGTGCGAAAATGAGAGATATTTAACGGAGATTTTCGGTTCGATTAGCTATAAACACTACCAGATAAATGAGACTTTAAGTATTATAACCCTCTCAGAACCAACTATAAGAGTTTAAATTGTATATGTTGTCCTACCTTTCTTAGTTTAAACCTGCTCGACTCGGATTTCTTCATCACCCGCATTTGAAGCTCTTTCTTCTTGTCCCCGCCTGCGTAGACACGGGATGACCAGTCGGAGAGCTCAGGAATCGGACACACCTATGGAATAAAAACAACTATTTAGACATCTGTGGATGCCGTTGTGACCTAGAAACAGTTTTACCGTCTGCGTATGTGCAGAATAAAGTGGATTACAGATTGCAAAATATGGATTAAAAGCCGCAGGCAATGGGAAAGATTTTCAGTCAATATCGCAGCATGGGGGAAATAAAATTGGAGGACGCAATAAATTGTCAAAGTTGCTAATCACAAGGTAACGACATTTCAACCTTGAAAATTCGCGTGCAAACACACTTTTTTCCCTAGAAAAAAGGGGGTGAAAAAGTGAGAATATATTATAATGATGAGGGGAAAATGGGTTCGGTGTAGATGCATTAATTTAACTACTTCCGCAGTCGAGGGTTCTTCAATCTTCACGCGCCTGCCTTCGGCAAACACGATTAAAAATTATGCTCTGGGGGAAGAATCAGCTACTCTCGTTACTCGATAACGACGATGCTAATAATGCATAAGCTCATGCATGTTTAAAACAACACCCAATGTTTCCACAACTCTCATTACCATAATTGGCCCTGTTTTTATTTTAAACGACCTTTTTGTCGTCTGCAATTACAGGAGGCATGGGAAAGATCAAAAGTTGCCCTAGTTTTAAAATATATTTCACCGTTCATTAACTTGCGAGTCAAGAGATCAATTGACCATAAAAGTTGCTAATCCGGAGAATTTCCCCTTTTACGAGGGGGCTTTGAATAAATAAACAATCGTCTTCTTACCCTCAGCACGAGCGCGTCTCCCTTGGTGCTCCGAATCCGCTCTAGCACCTGCTCCCGACCCTCCCCACGGCCAACGGCCACACCGTTGACCGCCAGCAGCTGGTCCCCAGACCGCATCAGCTGATGCCGCCCGCACTCATCGCCGGTATCAGCGCTCTTCTCCACCACGAGGACGTCCTCAGCACTGGACCCAGCAGCAGCGGCGCTGCTGCTCCCGCCTGCCTGTGCGAGCGACACCCGCTTCAGCGTGAGGCCAAAGTCCTCACTAACGCCGCGCAGCAGCACGATTTCCCTGGTGCCGCCGACCGAGGACGTGGTGCTGTCGTCAGACGGGCTGACGTCAGAGTCCTCCGTCTCGTGGCCGCCGCGGATGCCGGGCAGGTGCAGGGTGAAGTCCGATGATAGCGGGCGCTGTCCAACGCCGAGGCTCTCCCCTGTGATGAGCGCCTTGAGCTCCTGCTCGGATAGAGGCCTCGCGGCGCTAGCGTGCCGTGGCGTCTCCACTGGCGACACGTGGTCATCATGTGCACGCACGCGCTGCAGCACGCTCACGTGCTCGTACTCCATGCCCCGGTCTGCGGACTCGCCCGGGGACGGGTACTTGATCGGGGAGCTGTTGTTTGACGCCGCGGCTTCGCTCTCCCTGCGACGGAGGTTCTCATAGATGATGGCCTCATTCGCCTTGGTGTTCTGCAGCAGCAGATAGGGGTCTTCCAGCGTGCGGTCGCCACGCTTATCCTCGACAGACTTGCTCCCGCCGAGGCCTAGTTTACTCTTGAGGATCCCCCTGGATGGCGGTACAGGTGGCGGGAGGCTCGTCGGCCTCTGCACGGAATCCCTGTAGTCGGCAATGATCCCACTCGGCTGCTTATCCCTCTTGCCACCGCTCATGTAGGCGCTGGCGCTCTTCTTAAGACTGGCTCTCAGCTCGTCCAGCCTGAGCAACTCATCCTTGCTACACTTTGTGGATGAGCCTGCGAGGTCGTTGTTGCTTGCGGATTTGACCGCCGCCTTCTTCTCCCGCTTGTCCCTCTTCTCCGCCTTCCTCCGCTGCTTCTCCTCCCGCTTCTCCGCGTCCGTCATTGACAGAGACTCGGACGACCGTTCCTTGTCCTTCTTGCGGAAGTTGAACATGCTGAGGCTGGAAAAGGGCATTTTTATGACATGATACATTTATAAGGTTTCATTCGTTTTTACATCAAAACGCCGGTATTTAGTTAGAGGTGGAAATCGGATAGCTCGTTATTAGAGAGATAAGAGTTGTAAAAGGAGTCTCGTTTAGTGATTGGCTTTTATACGTTATGCATTAAGGACTGAAGTCGTCTGAAAGGGTGTTTGAAAAATGATTTTGTCCTCTGATGTGTCTGAATCATGTTTCACACATAGAATAGATTGAACAACATTTTAGAAGGAGAAAAACACATTTGCAAACACTTGTCCCCTTAAAAAGTATGTCGAGAGAGAGACTTAAAAACGCCTTAAAATGCATTTTTGGGATGTAAAATGTTGTCCAAATCTCGTCTCAACCATCCCCTTTCTTTCCTTGACCTCGTTTTTATCTCACCTTTCGAACGGGGATGTTTTTGGAAGGAAAGCCTCTTTTTATTCCAAAGTCACGAGGACGAACCCACTGTGAACGCCTCTCAGTCACAGACACACTAATCACTCCAATCAACACTCATTAACCGTCCAATTAACACATTAACTCATTAGAACAAAGTTGTTGCCACTCCGATCTCAAAAATCAACGTCAACGAACAAAACTTGCGCTGTTTTCTTTCCTTGTTTTCTGGTGAGCTGAGCTTTTTCATGCGGGTGAGTCTCGAGAGTGGCGTGCGCGCGCACTCAGGCGGGCGCTGCAGGAGCCACAGACGTACAAAGAGAACGCCACTCCAGATCGGTGGTTTAATCACAGTGGAGAGCTCAGTCTGTTGCGCGCGCACGCGGTGAAAATGAAGATAACTCCGGAGGGGGAAGACGGATACTTTTATCAGGCATGATTCACTCATTTCAGAGTTGGGTAAATAAAAAAAGTAGTCAGGCAAATAGTTGTTGAGACAATCTAGAGAATGCTGCCTTCGATACAAAGTCACACACGCACTTAACGCGGCTCAGAAAAGCCCTTATAGAACGTCTTTACATGGGCGTGTCTCTTGAACGCTGTATAAGGACAATATTTCCGTCATAAGATGTTAATGATGTCCCAATTAATCCTATCCTTATCTGGCATCCCCCTTTCCCTTTGTGCAGTATGCAATATGCTTCCCAAATGTGTCTTTTCCCATCTGCTTGTTCAACTGCAGCTTCCGTTCTGAAGCCGGTCGGCGGTCGCACTCCAATGAGCTCACGATTGCCGTCGGCGCCAAAATGTGAGGTAAAGTTGGAGTTATTAACGGTAGATGGCGCTGGGAGCGGATTGAGGGGATTTTCCTTTTGGAATGTGATGCCATCTGGTGGCGCTTAAAATACTCTATCTAAAATTGTCAAGGTTCAAGAAATCATACATTATTGTCTAAAAACGTAACCCCATCCCAATGAGTTTTACTACTACCTACTAAAACTCATTGCCCCATCCCCAGATAATAGCTTAAGTTCCGTCTTCTACCTAACCCTACTTCTACCCGCCACCGAACTATCCCTTTGACACCTTGACATGGACCAGAAAAACTACAACTGAGATTACGAAAACTGGTCTTCAAGATATTTGAAAAGTGTCAAAAGTTTAAAATTAATACAAAAATTGATGCGAGAAAATTATAGGTAACCGTGTTTTAACATTAACATAGTCGCAATTATAATCATTGATAGCCTGAAGTCGGTTCCGTTTTAACTTTTTTCACGCTTAGAACGGTCAAATCTGAACCATTTCGAGTCGCAAAAACGGATTTGAATCACGGTTAGCTCGAAAAAGGGGCGAACGTATACCAGCTTCTGGAGAGAAATGCCCGGCGATTACATATGTATCTAGGAGAAAATAATTTCACGCTAACGACGCGATGCACTCCAATTTAACCATAGTTTATTAAATGCCTTTGAACCATAATTGATATATTAAACTCCACTCTTCTAGAACTCTGGCACGTAGTTATCCTCGAACGTGATTGTGGGCACGAAACCGGACTCCCCGTCCACGTAGTAGGACACGATCATGAGCCTGCCGTCGGGCTGCCAGACCCTGTACTCGCCCTCGGTGCGCCCGGGGTTGTCCTCGGTCGCGCCCTCGTTGTGGGACGTGTAGATGCCGTTCTCCTTCGCCTCGCGCTCCTTCACGTTGTA
>LR141862.1:0-11585 GCA_900659605.1 Tisbe holothuriae | reverse complement strand
AATTACGTAATTCTTGACTTTTCTAAACAAATGTAATTGTAATTCTTGTAAAATAAATGTAATTTCCCAATGCTTGGGGACAGGGTTGCCGGAATGCAGCTCAATTATATGGATAATACACTTGAAATGGGGACCCCCGGGTTGTGCAATGGGTTACCAGGCCGAGGAAAAGCCCAAAACGCAGGTTTAATACATAATAGAGTACATTATACCATCTACACTAATACTCGTAAGACCAAATCTCCTAATCCTTACAGGGATTTATTATCTGTTGTAGCTAATCTAATTATTCGTTAATAAGTTCTCTTAATGAGCCCCTGAAATAACCGTTATAATCTTTTCAGGACTATGTTCGTCCGGTTTCAATGTTCGTGGGTTCGAAACCCGAAACTCACGTTGCGAGGGCAGCCATCAAAGTAGAGGTATCCTTTTTACTTCCAATTCACTAGCTTATTTTAAAAGTTTGCTTTTATCCTAGTCTCCTATATCTTGTCCACTCTTATTTTATCTCTATCTTCTTCTACTACTTTAAGAATGACATTCAACGTTCTTATATAAAAATCGCACCTCTTAAGACAGGCACCTTGTTGGTTGGATTGATTTGACCTTTTAAAAAATGCACCGGGTAAGAAAAACTCTCACAAGTTTGTTTTGAAATTGCAGCACCTAAATTTACATAATATCATTGACTTGAGCATTAAGCGGAATGTTCAAAAAACTGCAGCAGCTAAAGCATCGTTTCTAAAGATAAAAGGTATTTTGTTTATATGCTCCGTTGCCCCCCTTTTTTCTGGGTTAATTAAGGTCAAAATACGACTTTTTTTCTCTCTCTCTCACTCTCGTGAGCATCATTCATTATATCCCTACTTGACCTCTAATATAATGACAATTACGTCATTAATTATCATATTAGACTTATGAGTAATGACCCATAATCTATACACGCCCCATGGGGCACATTCGGGTCCAAATTCACGTATGTTTTTCTAGGACTAGGACGCCGAGGGTGTGAATTTAGGCCAGGACTTCTTCTTTTTCTGCTGCTGCGGTCTTGTCGGCCTAGCTTTCTCTGCATACAGTGACGTCACGTCGCCCATCGACGTACAAAGCTATTAGCATGTCTATGGCCCTCCTCCTGCGAGTATGTGTGTGTGGCCTAGGGCCAAGTGAAAGCAAAGAAAGAGGGAGAGCAGCAGCATCTCTTTGGGCGCCCTTGCTGCTTGTGTTTCATTCTTAACTGCTGGAGAGATCTACAGCCGTATCCTTGCTCTGTATAAAGAGAGAGGAGGAGGGAAAAATGAGCAAGTTGCTGAGTCAAATTTGTATGTCAAATCTGGAAAGCCTATTGTATATATATTTAATATTTGTACATGTGTATTTGACTAGTTTTAAATTGTTCCAGAATTATGGTATTGAAAAGTTTCCTAATCTAAGACGAGAAACGAATCTGCGTTTGGCATTTTAGCATTTATAATACATTGCAAGTGCCGTTTCTTCGAAATTCCATTTCAGAGTTTTCTTTTACGTAGCATCGATTGTCAGTACAGTAGTAAATATAATCTGTAAATAATGTGTAACTGAGCTAAGATTAGAACCGATTAGTTTCTCCTAAAATATAATTCTATTTTCGTATTTGACATTATAACACATTTTTGTCATATTTTGTGGAGCAAATGTTATTTTTGTTCGGAAAATGCCGGAATTAGATCATGTGAAAGCCTGTAATACGAAAGAGCATTAATTGGAATTATTTAATAGTATACTGTAATTGCCGCGTACAGTAACAAGATCATTTAACAGTTCGCCGCAATGTACAAGTGAGATATGAGATTCACTGACTTCCTGGCGGAAGAAAAAGAATTAAATAGGTCAATCCAAAGAGGAAAATTACAAACTAATGCATATAATATGTGAGCTGAAGAGGCCGATTAAATGTTATATCTTTCGTCAAGTTATAAAACTATGATGTAATGAAAAAGCGGTGATCTTTCATGGCATGTTCCATGATTTCATATTTCCTCTGCAAGTTCTTCTCTTCCGCCTCTGACACAATCTTAAGATAATTATAGGCCGATTTTTGGTGTCCTCGGGACATTTTCATAAGTGGTGGCATTGTCTTTAAAAAGAAGAAGACGGAAATTTGTCTGTCTCGCTGTGATTTACTTTCTCTGTCATTAAGACCTTTAAAAGTATATTCAAATGCTTTTGTTTTGTGTCGATGAAGCATGATATCAATGTTACGTAATGTGAATTAACTGGAATGAAAACAATAATAAGTGCGCATATCCGCTGAAAAAAGTCTTATTATGAATGGATAACATGCTTGTTCACGTGTTTAATGCCAATCTTTATTGAGCATTTTAATTGCTGCAGATGGAAGTTGGAAGTTGGAACTTGCAAATAGCTAAATGGCCGGCTAGTAAGTTCATCACTTAAAGGTACTTTTAAAAAGTCATCAAAAAGTAATTGTGTTATCTATAGAAAGAAGTAACTTCAAATATAATTTATTAATGCCTAGCTGAACGGCTCAATTTCTCCTATACTTAGAAAAAAATGGAATATGTTTTAATTAGCTTAATATAATTTTAATAAAAAATACTGGTATAAATAATTATTTGATCCTCTCGAATGTGAGTTATTAATGCCTGACTAAAACTGTTTAAGCTCTAATTTCTTCTATACTTTGGCCCTACATCTCTGTGTAACAGCCCGCATTATTGGCAGCTCTTTGAGAAGAAGAAAAACTGCTCCACTTTTTGATGGATGAATGTTTTAAGTCAAGATCTTTTAATGCTCATTCTCTCCTGCATTGGATTAACATACTCTATGATGATGATACAACGGGGGTCGTAATTGGATCGAATTACACGATTTAATTAATTACCCGGGATATATATTAATAACTAGCAAGTTTTTCTCACATCTTTTGTAGACCAGAATTCAGGCATAGCTGTGTAAGCACTCTATTATTGCATATGAGGCATCTCTCTCCCGATACAGCAATCTGGCCGTGTATGTTGTTTTGGCTCCAACCTTTCATCTCAGTTCTCCTCTTATACACGATGATGGTAGTAGTGGTTCATGGTGGTGTATACAACAGCAGAGTAGGTGTGAGAAAACCAGGGAGAAAATGAAAATGGTCCATTGGCGTTACTTTTAAAATTAATTATTAGCCTTTAATACTCGAAGAAGATGATGTGTTTTGTGACTTTTATGTCATTATTGACGTCATATAGAATAATTTTTAATTTGTAATCGACCCACTTCCTAGAAAGGCCTCATTTTCTTCCCTTCTTCCCACTCAAAGGAAACAAAAAAAGTCGAGACTTGGCAACGCAGAGAACAAAATTATTTCTTTTCTCGGCACACACAGCGGCGGAGTTTTTTCGCAGCATTGATGCTTTAAAATAAAAGAGATATGCGCTTGGCTATTATAACATTATTGTGCAACTCTTGATATATTTGCATATTTTAGGGTAATGACGTTAAATATAGAAGCGCATTTGCGTAGAATGAGAAGAGAGAGAGACTTTCATATGGTTTATATTTAATGATATTCCTTTTTTCTCCATATGCAAAGGAAGTGAAAATCGATTTCTCCCGACACAAAATTCCTCGAGGCCAAAATGATATTCTCTTTCTTTTGGTTTTCTTCCCACTTTTTTTGACGGTTTGCCGTTATAAAGCTGGAAGGAATGCAAATGCCGGTAATAAATTTATAATGATCATTATAAAGTAGATCGGGAGTGAAGCAATATGAGGACTCGGGATGATGGAAACCAGAGCCTTGGTTTGCGAATTTGCAGTTTCATATTGCAAGCATTTCAATCTCTAAATGTCCTTTTTGAAACCTAGCTCTCCGTACAGTTAAAAACGGGCGGTTAAAATCTGTTCAATTTTTCTGACCACCTCTCAGTTGGATACATTTTTCCCGTATCTCTCCTTTTACCATCCCTACGCCCGTTTTGAACATTCTACCCGACGTCCGTTGTTCGCTTAGCACAGGGACACACTCACAATAGGTATTGTCTGCATGTCTTAAAACCATTAAAAAGCCATTTATGGTGTTTATGACGCATCAGGACTTTGTATGACTAATTTGTATTGATTATGGCTTTGAAGTAGAGATATACCTGCTGCAAATGTAAATGTAAAATTTGCCGGTACATTTGTAAAAACCGCATTGAGTCATCGTTTCCGTTTTCAGGCTATTCTAGATTACATTTACAAGCATAAAACCGCAGTATTTGAATTACTTTATAAATATAATTCGTAGCAGTACCTGCAGCTTTTATAGAGTGCGAAATTATTACCTTTGTAGAAGTTCCCTCTTTAATTCCTCCTGCAAACGAGTATCGAGTTTCATTGAACAAGAGAAGACGTCATTCATGAAAAAGAGGATTCAGCTTGCAAAAAAGTGAAATTATGATTCATACTGAATCATACAGTGCCGTGTTCTGTCAAACCAGGTTACTCTTTTATGAGTGATCTATTGCATATTTATCGTTCTTTTATTATACCGGCTGTTTTCCTCAGATGAGAAATCTGTTTCTGTAGCTAAATATTTTATGTAACATTTACTTTATATATATGCTTAATGTCATTTATGCAGTAAATTGTTACTACCTTTATCCCACCGGCTTTTTTCATGAGAGAGATCTGTTACATGAGTATGAAAGAAAAGGCGCGCTAACTTCAAAAATCAAATGGGAAGAAAGAGAAGGAAGAAGAATAAGCTTAAAAGTGATCTTCAAACGCACATTTTTACAAGGATCCCTCTCTTACTTAGCCTACCGCGGCGGAGTTCTTATCCACGTCTATATACACGCACCTTGGCAGCGGCAGTACACTCCTCTACTACCTGCCTCGCATAGGCAGGTACAGCAGCAGCAGCACTACCAAAGGAGTATTAGAAGGCCACCAGCAGCAGCAGTACAGAGCTGCTGATTCAACCTACAAAAGTTTGCTCCTCGTCCGTTGCATGGCAGTTCAAAATTTATGCTACAGGCGTGTGGGGTGGCGAACCATTGCTCAGCAGAGCACTACCTACTCACTTTTACGCTCTCTCTCTCAGCAGCAGCAGCTCGTCTTGCACACCCATCCATGGCAGTTTATGAAAGTGCAGTGCAGTGGGATAAAATGGAAATTTGGTTTCCATTCCCATCCATAGATTAATCGTGGTCATATTGAGTGTTATTGATACATTTGAAGCAGTGAAGTGCTTGTTGTGTCAGATGGGTTTAAACAGTGTGTTTGGGTTTTGATATGACCAGAAGACTTGTTGCATTAACTAGTGCTTGAGCTAATTAAATAAGGATTCTGTGCACCTGTAAAACAAGGATAAAAGTTGGCCTTAAGCTAGTGATCCTAAGGATATATATTTAAATATATACCTGTGTACATTTTTGCCAAAAACCGGTTTCTGCTTAAACGTCCATATTTGGTGAAAGAAAGGTCCTTGTTCTTGGTTTGTGTGTGACTATAACCGTGAATATCAAACTCATCTCTGCGTTAGTGATAAAAAATAACCAAGTGCTGCTGGCTTTTAATTGTTTAAAAGGGACAGGGTGTTTTCTCCAATTTAAATGGTACAAATTGAAGTAAAGTTTGAACGTTCATCGATCATATTCATTCTCAAACATTTACATATTCAACAAAATATTGTTTGCACGTCACCTTTGGCCGCCAGATCACAATATCAGACGGAAAAAGATCCTCAAGAGATGGATCATTGTTCGCTTCTCTCTTCCTTCCGCTTGTAATATATTTAAAACTCCTCTTTTTTTTGCAAATCTGTCTCTTTTTGCAAATAATAATAATAAATTTGAGCAAGGATATGAGAAAAGGGACCTTGCGATCAAGTAAACAATTTTTTGCCAATCTTGTCAAAAGTCGATCTCTCAAAAAATCTGCACACTTTCTACCACTTCCTATCGTGCGCAAAAAAAAACTTTTTTCCCTGCCAGACAACTTTTAGAAATGTTTCAATATTGCTTGATCGGGTTATGACAATAATAATAATAACAATCTTGTCGAGAAAACCTTTTTTTTCCAAAGGGAAACGAGAAAGGCTGTAAAATAATCTCGCTACATTGATTTTTTATAATGGCACCATGCCGGGCGGGGAAAACACATGGATAATGTAACCTGCAAGAATACATCTCTTCAGGGATAACCAAGTTACATTTTAATAGCTTAGTCTATAAATTGTAGAATATTTAAGCAATGATTACTGTCTTGTAATGTGTGGAATTGCCTACATGATAGGCCTAAACTTGAGACGAAATCACACGGCATTTCAACACACTTGATAAGTGTTCTGTTTATACTTCTACCCCGGTTGCATTCTTGCAACTGATAAGAATATGAACTGTGTATCCCATTTCCTTCAGGCTTATTTTGCTTCTCAAGCTACGGTAGAGTGGCCAAATATAAAATATAATCCTTGACCCTTTTTGCAGCATGACTTTGCATTTAATGAGCTACATATTTATGACCTCTAGACGGCATTTTGTCTGGTGTAAAAACCAAGTATCTGGAGTTTATCAAATTATCGTCGGTTTTAAACTTTGTCTGCAGTCCTTGAAAGTTAATGATTTTGTCCTTTTTGGAGGAGAAAAAGTAAAGAAGAGTCGCACGTCCTTGTCGCTATATTTGTCATATAATTATGCGCTTTAAAGGGCCCAAATAGACCTAAAATATACCTCCCACAATGATTGTTTTTGTCTACAGTCATTAACAAATATATTATTTTACTTCCTACCAAGTGATTGATTTTACTACTCCATTGCCAAAAAGGTAGTAATTTAATCTTTGAAAATAAACAATTTTAGGAGTCAAAATAGAGTTGTGAAAGTGCACTTGTGACGTCATCCATTGACATATAAAGTCACTCTTGAACATCTATGGATGAGATTAAAAAGGTCGCGAGATAACGCACTTACAAATGTGTCTACACAGTTTTCCCAGGGTAAATAGGAGACTCCTTTTTGTGTGAAAATGTACCGCTTAAACGGACACTTTAGTCTTAATGCATTAAAAGGGCATTGCCTCAATGTTATATGCACGCAGTCATTTCATTTCGTTTAATGTTGATACATTAAACAGATTTGACATGGGAAATAGCCTCGATGACAAACCGAGGCCTTTAACAGACTAATATATTGACAAATCTGCCTAAAGCTTGACAATGTATGCTTATGCAAAATTAAATTGGACTCGCGTGCATCTATGAACAATCTTGTTATAGCAAAAATGCCTTCATACTATTACAAAATAAATATCTCTCCTTGCTACGCCCTCTCTCTCAACGTCTTGTAGCTGCTGTTACTTGATATATGGAGAATTTATATCTGGAGAGAAAAATATATAACAGTCAAAAGCTGATCAATCGAAATTTGAACGATATTTAAAAGGGAAAAATTCCAACAGTCAGTTGTAAAAAGAGAAGGTTTTCTAACAAGGGATTAAGTGAAAATGTGGAAAAGTGAAGTGCGGTTTCAACCGGTTTAAAATCTCTGCATTTACAGCAGAGCAGTAACTAAGGTATTTATATGACTAACGCAGTGATGTGTCCTTAGTAGCAGCCAATTTGACTTCTGTGACCACCTCAGTGACCTTCAGTGACCGTCCTATTATGACCTCCGCTCAGCGCCCACCCACTACTCCCCACGCCAATAATGCTCAAGCTACTCCGTAAAAAGTCCTCGTTCAGACGATCCAAGGAGTTCAACCCGAGCCAGCAGCAGGACGGCAAGGGCAGCAGAAACCAGGCTACGACATCATCGTCGTCCGTCTACACGGCAAAGGACCCGTACCCGACGCACAGCTGGGACAGGAAGAGCAACACTAGCGGCCAGCACCGGTACTATTCAATCAGCTCGCACGCGCTAGACGCCGCCGCGGCCACGAGTGGGTCGAACGCACGCCCGGAGATCCTACAGTACGCACGGCCGCCGGAGAACCTCACGAGTCCGGTGCGGGAGAGCAGCGGTCTGCTACAAGAGACGAGTCTCACGCCCAGCCCAGGGTTGCAGAAACGCGTGGCTGAGGAGAAGCTGAGACAGCAGCAGCAAGACCAGCAGACCAGCCCGCCCAAGCGAGGGGTCATCTCCAGCCTCAGGCAGAGCTTCAGAAGGAAGAGAAAGAGTCTCGGCAACGTGGATACCGCCACCGGCCAACAGCAGACGCCGCAGCGTAAGCTGAGCCAGCCAGGGCCGGTCCAGGGTCGCCGTGCTGGTAGCGCCGCGTCTGTGCACGGCAACAGCCGGCCTGGGATCCTCACGGCAACGTCAGGCAGTCGGAAAACGTCCACGGCGTCCACAGGCAGCGCTGGGAAGCCCGTTCAGGTCGTTGCCCCGTTTCACCGTGAGCTGCCGTTACAACTCGCGACGCAGCAGGTCCAAGGCGTACAGCTGCCCAAAACCAGTCCCCCGGTGACAGCAGAGGATAATAAAATGCGCGATCCGGCGCTTATCCAACAGTCCAATAACATTAACAACAACAACAGCACGACGAACGGTACGAACGGCGACATGGCGCCGCAGCACCCGTCGCGGAGGCTGCCGCAGACCCCGCGGCAGAGTGCGGCCGCTGCTGTGTTGGCTGCGACGCGGTCGAGTCGGGAGGCCGCGGGTGTGACGCTTGGCACGAAGGCGGCCGTGGTGAGTCCGACGTCGCATGGAGGGCATCATTCTTCTGCGTATCCGCCTAAGCCGGCGCAGAGGACTTCTTTGAGAAAGGTACGGAAAGATCATGAAGAAGACGCCGCTAAACAGTTTAGGTTAAAACTACTGGCATAAATTATGTGCACTGGGATAAGTGTGAATGTAGTCACTCCAATATCTTAGTCTAATATCAAGCCTTCATAAATAATAATATAATAAGAGAGAAAGAATAATTGAAGAGTGCTTGTAAGAGAAACAATCTTGACTTAGTAAACAACCACTTTTCTTGCATAACCAAGAGGCTAGAAACCCGATCTATAAATTATATCTTCTTCAGCCTCTTTTGCAATTTTTTGGATCGTTTCACCTTTTTAATCAAACAGATCTTGAATAATGAATCCGGATTCGTGATCATTGTCCTTAATTGCTAATTAGTGAGTTTATCTGGTCCTAACTGAAGCCAACATGATGTTATGTATTGTAGAGGTTTGAACTTGGAACAACAGTCCTTTTAATGTTCTCTAAATGTATCGAATTCTTATGAAGTGGACAACGATGGATGAGTGAAGACAATACTTGGAAGGAATTTACAGATATCATTCCGAGGAAAGTCTGTCTCTAATACTTATCGTCCTTTAAGAGTGACGCAATGAAAGTCGAACTAATATCTAAGGAGTAGCGAATTGTTATTATTTCATATTACCATTTCTGAAGAACAGTTTTCAAATATGTTTTAAATCATAAGTACTGAGTAATGATAAAAATATTGGACCCTCGAGTACTCCATTGTATTTTTGGCCTCTTCTCTCTCTATTTCTTCCTAAATTCCGTCTTCATCTATCGATGCCCTCTTCTCCGTCTTTCTTTTGCCCTCATTGCAATCCATCAGGTCCCTAAAAGACACGACGATGGAGGAGAAATAGAAAGAAGGAAGACCCATCGAATGGGGACGTGGTGGCAGAATCAGAGTCCAAGAAGCGATCTCGTTTTAGATATGTCAGGGAAGAGTGTTTGTTTTGGAAATGTTTAATAGGGTTGTTGTTCTAAGTCATAATGTGGATTTAATAATGATTTATTACAATGATAAACTTTTACAAATCCTTGAACTTTATTACACCAGTGAGCTTTTGAATTTTTATCCAGGGTTACGAATATGTCACCAAGAATCTAAAACCCTTTTCTATGTACGTAGATAATATGCATCCGCTATGTAACCGGAACCTCCTCGTGTGTGTACTTTTCACTATGCTGTGTCAACATCACTTGACCCGACGACGATCTGTCAACAGGCACTTATGTACACCAAAAGTACATGAGGGCTCTGTAAAGAATTCGGTTAACTATTAACCAACATATCAGTAGGTTGTGTTAATTTAATTATTTTTTAATATTGGTTATTTGTGTATCTTAACGTATTTAGGTACCAAATTTTTCAATCAGTCTACATCATTCCATACAAGGTTTGAAAACTTAAGCAGTAGCTGACACCCGTTGCTATGACACGAAAGAGCATATTTCTTCAAATATTTCCTTCCTACGTCATTCAGCGGTTTATCATCTTGCAAAAGCAATAAATGTTGCTACGACACTAGAGCTCATTTTTTCGCAATAGTTATGAAGATAAAAGAGAATTCGTTTCTGACCAAAGCCCTAAAAAGATGAAAGCAAGGATGTGAAAAAACCTTTGTCATAAAAAGAGAGCTGGAAAAGGAGAGAAGGACCCCGATAATGAGCTGACTAAAGAGTTCTTTTTGGAATATTATCATCCTTCATCTCTCGCGGTTAGAAGCCGTTGCATGCATCGCCTGCTCAGTTCGTGATGATAGTGCTTATTCATCATGTTGGGTGTCATACTTGGAAGGGAGATATTTTTAGTTTAAGGCTCTAGTTCAGTATACCTTATCTCATGTCAAAATGCCGACTCGAACCTAAAACCTTCTTAGTTGTGAGTCAAGTGAGCTAACACGCCTGGAGAAAAAACATTGTACAGTAGCCAAAAAGTGGGGTTCAATGGCATATTCACGCCTTTGTACAGTAGCCAAAAAGTGGGGTTCAATAGCATATTCCATCCCTTGTTATCTCAAGGTCAGCTCTGTGAAGGATATGATGTGTCTTCTGCTTCGGTGATGTGTGTGTTTTATTATTGCCAGCTCAAAAATGAGAGGTTTAAAAGGGGGCTACCGGCCTAGGGCGCATATGCTTGTTATCTCTCCAATGGGATACGATTAAGTTATGATACTTAACATGTCAATGCACTATTTAAACCATTAATTATAAGATAACGGTTTCATTGAAAGTAATGTTGCCCTCGCCAATAAGTTCTTAAGTTTCATCGTCCCCATCTAGAGCTGCTTTCTTTATGCTGATGGAATTAATCTGTCTAAGGAGCGGTTTTGATGATGATGTTGACGACTCTCATCCAGACGTACCCAGCTGAGAGACCTCCTTAAAACCAGTGTGCATTGCAAGTTGAGAGATCTCCTTAAAACTACTGTGCATTGCAAGCTGAGAAATGATCAGATCTCCTTAAAACTAATGTGCATTGCAAGCGGAGATACATCCTTAAAAACCACTGTGCATTGCAGACTCTCACATTCATTAAAGCCATCTGAACTGGATTTTTTAACTTATATCATGCCACTGTGCGTTTCATTTCTCACCCAGATTCATTAAGGTCATCTGAGACCCACTGTAGTGTGGGCAAAGGCTGTAGACCACCATATTTGCGACCATTAATTCAATGTCTTTGTGTGCCACGAAAAAATGACAGATTGTCCCGAGTGTGCATCTGAGCTTGAAGAATGATGGCAGTAGTAGAAATGCCCATTTTATATCCCTTAAATCAACTGCAAAAACGTTCTGGCAAGATCTGCAGAGATTGATGCATGTCGGAGTTGTAGGCCAATCCGATTACTGCGA
>LR141861.1:0-11591 GCA_900659605.1 Tisbe holothuriae | reverse complement strand
TTTTCCTTAAATCCGTACTTTCATTAATACAAGAAATGCATGCACACATCTGCGGTATGCGGCATCCCGTAACAGAATCGAATCTCGGCGGGCTCCGCTCTCAACGTCGTCCTCTGAGCAGCGCGTCTTGTCACGCGGGTCACGTACAATTCCCTCATATACACGCTCCGTACACTATTGAGGAGCATGGGCAACATAGGAGGAGGAGAAGCTGGCCTTGTCACCCTTAAAATGTCGGACTTCTCGTACTTTGAGAGCCGCCGCATACTCCTCTTTAAGCAGTTGTTGTAGAAGAACGAGTACTTGTCAAGCATGTGGAAGGCGGACGAGACATAGGGGCGGTGCGTGAGGAAGCTGGACGTGTTCTGGAAAGAAGATCATATTTAATGTATTGTACAGGACAGTCACTGCACTGGTACATTTTACAGGTCATAGGAATCGCATAGCGCCTAAATAGGTATCACTGGTTTCCCTCCACGATAAGAAATAAAAACCTTAATAATAGAAGCGATCAATTTGAGATGGAAAGAAGCAACGCGAAGAAATATTTATTTCCCATACCCGCCCACTGTGCAAATCATTAAGTTATTAACCTATAATTCATTATCCTACCTTGAGCAGGTTATCAAAGGCGATCCCGTTATACCAGCTGAGTCCGCCACGCAGCTGAATCCCGATGAAAGAGTCCACCGTGATCATGCTCCTGAACAAGTCCTTCGTCATCTTGATGGTCTCTTGCAAATTGAGCCTGTACACCGCCAGACATGCCCCGACAAAGGCCCCCATGGACGTGCCTCCAAGGCAGTCAACGACCACGCCTGAGTCCATGAGAGCCTAGCAGGCGCCTGAGGTGAGCGCCGCCTCAGGCATCACCGTCTGGAGAGACATCCTCCACTTTGACCGCGTCTGCGAGCAGTCATTGTAGAATAACAAGTGCTCGTCGAGCATGTGGAAGACAGACGAGACATAGAGGTGGTGCGTGAGGAAGCTGGACGTGTTCTGGAAGAATATCATAATTTTATTCAATGCAGCATCCCTTCCCATTTAAAGTTACTCGCAATTTGATACATAATAAATATATGTATAATACTTCGTAATTTTAAAACAGTATTTTCCAATTTAGAATTAATTGAATTTACCTTTGGATAAAGCGTTTCTTTCTGATGTAAAAGCAGGAGCCCAATGCTGTTGCCACTGCTCATCTTGATGCTGTTGAGAAGGTCTTCGAAATCCTGACAAGGCTTAAAGGTGGGCTCCATCGTGGCCCAACGGCCACAGTGACCATCCTCACGTCATCCTCTCCCACTTCTCCACGGACAAATACTCACAGCCCAACCACCGAAGCCACATCCACCGCCACCACCTCGTGCGCCTCGCATGACGTCTCCCGGCACATTATTCACCGTGCAACCGTCGCTCATCAGCCGGTTCGTGAATGAGTGCCCCACAGTACGCCATGCTGACCCTGCACGCCTCCCATAACGGGCCCTGCCTGATGACCACGGCCTCCATCTCCTCGACGTCGCTGGCCATGGAGAAGAACGGCAGCCAGCAGTCCTCGACGTCGACGTCCGGCAGGATCGACTAACAAATCGTGAAATATCAGAGGTCTCGGTCTTGGACATGTGGCGCATCTTCCTCTTGGACTGAGTCCTGGAGCTGACGCTGAAGAAAAATGCGTACTCGTCCAACATGTGGAACACGCTGCAAAGGTAGGGGCGTTTCGACAGGAACAAGGACGTTTTCTGGAAGAAGATATTAGCAATTTAATTTCACAATCTTTCACAATTAGTTTATATACCTTAGGGTGAAGCGTATCTTGCGGATGGATCATCATCAAGCCAACCACGGCCCCGGCCTCCTTTGATTCCCTCGAGGCAGCTCTTGATCTGCTGACAGGGGTTGGGGTCAACAATCGAGGCCTCCTCCTCGGACGATGAGCCGGCGTCGTCGTCTTCACTCGATTCGTCACACGCCAGCTTGCTCGCGCTCGTCACGCTCAGCCTCACTTGCGAAACGGCATCGCTTCCTAAAAGCTTGTCGGAGGCGCCTCCGCCGCCGCTTCCGGCTTCTTAGCCGGCGACCCGATTTGGAGTCCAGCCACTCCGCTTTCAACGTCGTCCTCGACCTGAGCTGCGCGCCTCGGTACGCGGACCGCGCTCCGTCCTCGGTTGAGAAACATGGACAACATGGAGGGGGAGGAGGCCTGCTTCAGAGTGTTGCCCTTGAACTCGCCGTCGCCCACGACAATTTCAAAAAATTTGTCGGCAAACAAGCCCGCGATGCGGCTCCAGCGGGGGTTGGACGGCGGCAGATGGAGGAGGACGTGGTCGTGGCGTTCATGCTCGTTGTGTAGATGATACATCGTGACACTGTAATAAATGCTTATATAAGTTTTTATATAAATTAAACTAACAATTTATTTGAAAATGTTCATCCTTTTCCCCATTTTTAGTCAATCAATCTAAACTCACCGGAGTTCGCATTATTCGTCCTCAAACACCCTTGGGCCCAAAAGCGGCCTTGACATCTTCCTCTTCAATAACCGTAGCCGACATCTTCAAATGTTGCAGTCTCCGCCTCGTAGCCGCCATGACCTTGTCCACATGGCTGCGGTTCTCGCCGATGAAGGCGACGGCCCGCAGTGGCATCCGGTTGGAGTCGTCAAAGCGGACAGGTGCGAGCAGGCTACCCAGAGATCCCGTGGTCGCGGCGCTGTCGGGGCTGCTGACTAGGGAAGCGAACTCGCGCAACGGACGGCTATCAATCTGGAAGCATAGTGCAATTATAGATAAATATGGATATAGTCCTCATAGATGATTCGTTGCTGTAACCTAAATTACTTTTATGTAAGGGTTTATGGAAAAGTACGAGCAGCTGCTCATGTAATTGTTATTTTGTAATTTACACCCCAAGAAATTAAAATTATTACTACATAAAATGCAAATTTTAAGCCAATTTCAAATGTAATGAAGAAATGTAATTCACTACCTTTCTTGGCAAAGTATTTGAAATTTGTAATATAGCCAATTTATATGTCATTTAGTAGTGCTTGTATTTATTATGTTATTTAACTTTTACGGAAGCACGGTCGCCATCTGCATTGTTTTAAGAAATACGAGTACCCAAAGTAAAATGATTACTAAAATCCCATGCCAGCAAATGTGTGCAGAGTATTATCGGACACATTATGGGATTACCTGACGCAACACCGTATCCAGAACTTCGCCGTGAGTGGCAGCGATCCGCCAGAAGGCCTCAATTGGCAACACGGTCACAACAGTGACGCCCTCGGCCACAGCAGTCACCTGGTGACGCACGTTGGCCACGGTCGACATCCCGCCAGGCAGCGATCCCTGCAGGAAGAATTTATATATTAGTACGAGTATTAATTAAATAATAAATAAAATTGAATTTCAGACTATATTCTTTTTATTCCTACCGGCATCAGAGTCCTGGTTACCGTTCCTTTCTTCCTCTCGCACTTGGTGCTGACTGTGCCCTTCAGAACAAGAGTCAATCTTGAGGTCAGTGAACCGGCCCGGAAGAGGGTGCTACCGGCCTTGTACACGTAGATTAGGAGGCTGAAAGTAAATGATAGGAGTCGGCATTAGCTCAAGATATTAATCCAGAGGCCGATTTTGTTCTCCCTTTTTTCATGCTAATCGTGCGGTTACGGTTAATCGTGTTTGAAATCACTTTTAGTAAAATTTGTCAGTTTGAAACATTTTAAAAGTAGTTTTACCTGTGCTTGAACTTATCCACGTCGCCTCCTTTCAGCACGTGCTTGAACCGCGATGCGATGCGATGCGATGCGGGATGTGTAGAAATGGATGTTGAAGCTGAAAGTTTTTCATCCGGCATATAATCACTTTGATGTTACATTAATTTACTTTAAAAATGTCATCATCGAACAGTTTAAAAGTATTTTCTTACCTTCGTTTGAAATTTTCAATATCGCCTCCCTTGCGCACAAGCTTGAGCCGGGAGCGACGGCAGATTTCCCCCCAGACGGGTTGAAACCTTCCCCCCAGAGATGTTACGTTAAAGTAACTCATAGAATTTTCTTATCTGGCGCTTACTTTAACTATGTCGTCCAGGACCTTTGAAGGCAGCAGTGTGTCGGAGCGCCACGCGCTGGGGGAGAACGCCTTCAACATCATCTTCGGGTGATTGCTCAGAGCCTTGAACACGTTCCTCACATCCGCCGGCGAGAACGGTTCCAAAGACCTGCTCTGGAAAGAAGAATGGCGGTTAGGACAAGATTATAAAAGATAATTATCATATTGCCTGAAACCATTTTTAGTTAATGCATTACCAAGGTTAACAGTAAAGGTGCAATGCCAAAACTTACCGGTCAAAAATCGTCCCAGTCTGCTGATATCGTTTAGTTTAGTTTAGTTTATTTGCCTATTGTACAGAATAACAATACAGATCAGTACAGTCACATTCCGATACTCTCCGCGCACGAGTGCATTGCAGAAAGGCTCGACCTAACAGTGTTCGGATTCCTCTATACAATATACAATTCAGTCAAGGTTAGATAACAGGTTATTCACTGTCACAGTTGATAAAAAGTTCTTCAGCGTGGAGACGCTCCAACGGCCACCGGATGGACCTCCAGGGCCAAAGGCTGCAGCTCGCTGTGACGACAGCGCCGGGCAATGCGCGGCTAGGTGTGTCTGATATCGTTGCACCTGATCTTCTCCTTCCTGGCTCTGGCAGACAGCCCGACATCGTCAATCTCCTCTTTGACATGAACGAGGTCAGTGTTCCAGTCACGGGCTTCCATAATGGCCGCTGCAGCTGAGCCCTGTCACAAGGAGAAAAGGAGGATATATTTGCCGTTAATAGTAATATGCATGCGGCTCGAAAGAATGGTCAAAATACATTATCACATTTTCCTTGTTAATCGCGCGTTATGAGAAATCGAAAAGCACAAGAAATTATGACGACATTAAAGGTAATAACGCGCGTTTGGTATAAATATTTAGTAGTTATGATATTGGAGATAAGAAAGAATAAGATCAGGCATGATAACGTAAACTTACGTAGACAAGAAATTACAGTGAAAGTAGTTTTCTAAGTGGAAATCTACTGGGTCTTCTCAGTTCGACATTTAGGCTTATAATGGCAAAGAAAAATGGCATATTTAAAATGGCTACTTTCCTTTTTCTTTCTTTTTTCTCTTTGCTCAGTGCAATCTTTATTCTTCCTCTCTCTTTCTTCTCAGGTACTCAGTGACTCTTTGCTTGCACTAGGCCACTTAATTGGGTAAATCAATCAGCCCTCAGCTGAGGTTTAAGCTCCTCTCCCTAGGGAAAGGAACTCAACTCTCATGAGCCGGAGAAATTGGCGCCAAAATTACCGAATCGACGGACAAATAGGCCGGATTTTTTTTAGAGAGAACCTGGCGCCAAATGACCGAATCGACGGACAAATGGGCGAACAAAAAATGGATTTTTTAGAGAGAACTTCGCAATAGGCGTGATTCTTATATGACTTTTAACTACCCTTACCACACCAAAGATAACGCGACACTTTGCTCGAGGTCTATCATGAAATTTGTCAATAGCAAGGACTCAAAAATAAATGGTCAAATATATGTAAGAACTGCTTTTTAACTTTTAAATAATATTCCGACTGGATTTGTGCGGAACATGGGGTGCCGATGAACTGACGTGGAGTCAGAATCAGAGCTGATTTTCCACCTTCTTTAAAATTTGAGTAAGGACAGAAAAATATATATTAACCTGGACTTCGCCTGGATCTGGAGTGTGCTCTCAATCCTTTATACATTTTCGCCGGTGCCCATACAGCTGAAAGTTTTGAGTCACAACTTTGAGTCACATTGATATTTCGACTCTGGCATATTGTACATACATATTAACTAAAAGTAAACTATAAGGCATTCATTAACTAGGAATAAAATTGAATAAAATGCAATTTAACCTGCTTACAAGGCCATTTAAAGGCTTAAATCTTCAAAGGTTTTGAGTGATTTGTTTACAAGAAATGCTCAGCTGAGTCTCAGTTTGAGTCACATAATAACCTCACTGAGCTGAAAGCATGTATTACTTTGAAATCAGTGGTAACGAAAATATGAACAGCTTTACTAGATACGGCTGAGATAGATACCGGATGATGACGAAGACGTTGCGAGAAATGTCCAAATGATAAGAGTCCTCAGTCTAGCTAAAATTGAAGGCCTTCAAAAGAGCCAACAAAGACGTTTACCATATGTTGTATGCCCTTTACTGATACTATAATAGAACAAAAGATGTAAAGGACACTTTTGAATGCCTTTTTCAAGCTCTTTATAAAATTAGTACAATCAGATTTGGCACTTTTTGCTTCTTTTCATTTGGACATCCGGTGTGCATCGAACACGCCTTCTCGTACGTGCTCGATTATCCGAGACCGGTTATCTGACTCAACTGCAGCTCCGGGGTGTAGGAAACGACCACCATGTGAACATATCCAGCTGCAGGTTCCCCTTCAAGGAATCCGCGGAAAACGTGTCGTAGGGACACGGCTGCTACGCTCTTGGCTGCTCATGCCCCTCCCTAATCCTGAAGCCAGTTTCCGTTTAACTTTTTTCATGCTAATCCACCTAGCTGTTAATCGTGCTTGAAATCGTTTTATGTAGTAATTTTCGATCTCAAAATCATATTTCGTGAAATCCGGGAGAACGGAAACCGGCTTCTGATGAAAGGATAAATCCAGATTTCACGTGAGGAAGAAAAAAAACTCAGAAACGGGAAATTAGAATGAATCATATTGTCATATTATAGACTCAAGGTAATGCAGGACCTTTATCTGTCCTAAATTATACAATGTGCTTCCGTACTACCTACGATTCGGTCTATTCGATACAACAACACTATATTTTTCAAAAATGAAGTTAAGAATATCTGTTTATGTACCTACGTTGTCTTGTTGATTTTGTGACTACCCAGCAACCGGGTTTGAAGACCCTTAAGCTTTGGCTTTACGTAAAAAAATAAGAGAAGAATATTTGCAACGTCTGTAATTTGCCCCTGTGCATACACCACAATTTGGCTGTCCAAATTATAAGAGATATCTGGTCAAAATTAAAGCTCTTTAGAAGAACCAACAAAAACTCCTAACACACGTACTATACACATACATAAGAGGTTAAGGACTCTTCATATAATTATTTCAAGCTCTTTGTAGAATTAGAACGACCTTATTGGCACCTTTTGCTTCCTATCATTTGGACATACGAAATTAATATATGTATTTATGTTATATATATCGCTAAAACCGGAAATACAAACTTATCTAATTATTATACAGATAATGAGTAAGTTCATGAAAGTAACAGGAGTAAAATTTATTGATCCTCGCCGTCGTTACCCGGTACTTCAACCTTGACCGGATCTTCTTCGTCCTGGACTCAGTCGACGCCAATGGCTACGTAAGGCCGCTCCCAGACTAGCCAGTTTTGCAAAAACTGCCAGCATTTTTTACATTTCTGTTGTCCTTTTTTGCATTTCTGCCGTCCTTTTTTCTATTTCTGCTGGCAGTTTTTCTTTCCTCCCAGCCAGCCAGGCATGCTGAGTGGAGGCAGAAATGCGAAAACAGCGTGCGCGAAAACGCCAGTCTGGGAGCGGCCTTAAGTTCATATTATTATAATATGAAAATCTTTTCTCAGATTAAGACATACAACATGAAATTGATTGTTGACAAAGACAGTACAGAGACCATTGACCAACCTTCCTTAGCGCAAAAGAAGACCCTCGTTTCAGCCAATGAGGAAAGAATATTCTGGCATAAGAACTTCCTTCGGCTCAAGGGAACACCTTTGAGATAACATTCCTGAATGTTAAAGAGAGTCGATTTAGATTATCTTTGACTTTTAGCCATGCAATAATTATCCCTGGAGAACTCCTTTGGATATTTTAATGTTCGAATTCCATATAAATGTACCTTTTCGGCCCAAAGCAGTCCTTACCAAGCTTTCTAACGCCCGTTTTTATCCCTCTTTGTTTTATATTTCCTCCGTCATCTTCTCTGTCATGCGACAGCTTTATCTGGCTTTTTATATCTGCCCAAGTTCATGAAGAAGAAAAAGCAGAAATGTGAATGGATGATGACGTCAAGCTTCTTTTTTGGGTAAAAAGCTGCAAAGACATTTCTACGTTACAATTGTAAATTACATTGTCAAATGGGAAACCGCAGACAATGGCTCAGATTAGTTATATTAACCACCGGTAGATGTCAACATAGGCACCTTGGCCAAACTGGACATTGAAATGCCTTTTCTTTATGCAAAGGAGTCTTCTGACAATGTTCTTATAAAGTGTTTGTGACATATTTGACAATTCGTTTGGTAAGCACCTTTGAGTATGCTACGAAATTGTCATAAAATTTTCCTTGGACCTAGGCCAAGGTTTGTACTGCCATCTACTGGATAAAATCTATATGATATGTGCCCTTGTCTGCGGTTTCCCATTACTCATTTATAACTAAATGACATAATTGCTGAAAGTACATTTATAAATATTAGGAGCTTAATTTTCAAATTTTATTTACAGCAATGCTGCAAAAGCATTACTAAGTCACATTTGTGAGTTACAAATTATATTGTGAAACTACTCATTCATGACTAAATGACATTTTTCTGAAAGAACTTTTATAAATATTATAGCTTTCACAGTAAATGGTTTTTGAAACTACATTTTTTAGAATGTATTCGTAGATTACATATAAAAAATATTTTCAGCAATGCTTGTCATATTTATAGCTTATCTTTACTTTGGGTAGTCTTTAGGTATTTTTTAAAGTTATACATACATGTACGTCCTTGAATCTTTGTTAAGTACTATTGTTAGATTTCTAATGGGCGACGTTGGGTAAATAGTATAAAATGGAACAATGAAATTCTATTTTTGGTTATTTAAACATAATATTGTAAATAGTATAAAATGTAACAATGGCAATCTATTTTTGGTTATTTAAACATAACATTGCATAGCTGGACTTACTATATTTAATTAAACATACGTTTGAATAACCTATAGTACCACAGCATTGTTTCATAATAGGCAAAAACAGGGATAAACACAAAAACACCCATAATATGCATTGTGAAAAAAGCACGTGTCAAACAAAGACAGGGCTAAAATTATCGTTGCAGTCACATGCAAAATTGAAGGTACGAGTATCACATACCAACATAGGTGAACAGGGAACCCCCCTTTTGCGCCTGTCTCTTACTAAGATACAACCCATTAAGTCACATTTCTGAACCAAACTCCTAATAATTCTGCGACTGTAATGTGAAGATTTAAAATCCAACCTCGGCGGGAACTTATTTCATGTATGCATACCATACTTTCCTTCCAGAGTACGTATGCGCAATTTTTTATTACATATAAAGTCTCTGGATGAAAGAAGAAGAAGAACAAAAGCCTCGGATTACATGAAAGAAGGAGTAAAAATACCCTCTGAAAATTAACACACTTTTTATATTAATCATTTATTTATATTTTTATACATTGTACTCTGGACTTTGTCAAACAGGAACTTTGCATTCCTTATAATACTAAAAGTAGATTCATTTTGATACTTGATTGGATTAAATTATATATGGTATAAGATTCCTCGTATATAGTCAGCAATATGTAAAATATACCCTCGTTAGAAGTGAGAGAAACGCAGAAGCCATAGCTGGCGTTGCAGTGACTCCCGACCAAATAGAGTACTTTGTAGCCTACTAACTTTAAACTCTATATGCGACATTTAAAAATATATTTGGTTGCACGGTATTAATGGACAGACTCAGCGAATAAGGTGTTGCATTTTTCAAGAAGCAAGAGAAGAAAAATATGTTGAGCCAGGTGACTCTTCAATGCACTCTTATAGTTACATGCATTTGTGCAACTTTTGTTTCTTGTGAATGGCCAATAAATGTTGGTCTAGATTATGACAATAAGAGCTTTTAAAGTTACATTGCTCACATTTAAATAGCCTGATAATTCTCATGAACTGACAGAACATGTGCAGTTATGTGTGACTTTCGTGAGCTAACCCACTCGCAGAGGTCACACTTAAATGGCTTTAACTTCTCATGAACTTCTAATACATGTTTGTTTAGATTTTGCTTTTGTGAACATTTAAAGTCACATTTTTCACATTTAAATGGTTTCAGTTTATCATGCACAGCCATTTTATGTTGTGTTAGGCTGGTTTTGAGGGCACATTTGTAGCTACATTGCTCACATTGGAATTTCTTCTGCTTTTCATGAACAGCCAGAATATGTTGAGCCAGGTAACTCTTCAAAGTACTCTTATAGTCACATATATTGCACTTGTGCAGCTTTTGTTTCACGTGAATGGCAAATGTATGTTGGGCTATATTATTCTTGTAGAAGCTTTTATAGTCACATTGCTCACATTTAAATGACTTAAGCTTTTCATGAACTGCTGATATATGTTGTGTTAGATCTTTCTTTGCATAGCTTTGAAAGTCGCAATTCTCACATTTATATGGTTTTAGCTTTTCATGAACTGCCATTTTATGCCTTTTCAAGTCTCCTTTATCAGCACAATTATAGCTACATTGGTCACATTGGAATGGCTTCCTTTTTTCATGCACTCTCAATTTATGTGCATTTAGTGATCCTTTGTGGGAGCAAGTATAACTACATTGGCCACATTTGAATGGCTTCAGCTCTTCATGCACTGCCCTTATATGTGCCAATAGAGTATTATTCCTTGCACATTTATAGCCACATATGTCACAAGAAAATGATTTCATTTTCTCATGAACCTCCAACATGTGCTTCTTCATTAGATGCCTCTTTGAGGATTGGTAGTTGCAAAGTGTGCATTTAACTGTCACATTATCATGAGCATTGCTATGTCGTTTAAACACTTTTTGGTGTTTAGTTTTGTAAGGACACTGGTCACACTCAAACATAGCTGTATTCTTCTTATGCCGGCTTTCAAGATTGGTGTAATTGTCTGAAAGTGAATGTATATTTTTCATATGATTATCTAGATTTTCAAACTCTTTAAACTGTTCCAAATACTGACCCCTGCCAAACTAGTCCATTATAATATGAAAGACTGACAACTATCATGAACTATGGGTTTAGTTGATGTACGAGGATACTTGATTTTCAAAAAATAGTCCACACCTAATTTTTGAGTTTTCTTCGAAATTTGGTCAGTCCGTTCTAAGGGTTCCCATATTTCTTAAAATAACAAAAGTGTGTACTATCAGTTCATGAAAATTTTTAAACAAAATCTATCGGTCATTTTATAGCTGATCCTATTTGGTTGGGTTTTGCAAAGTGAGAAAGAAGAGGAATAAAGGACTCTTCTGCCCATGAGAGTAGTGGGTGGTACACGGTTAAAGAAACACTCCCAGCGAGATTTTTTTTAACTAAACAAACTTAATACTCCAAAATCACTATATAAACACTGTATGTGCAATATCTTTTACATTGCGATGTATGCCAAATCAAGGGCCTCTACAGGGTGTTTTTTATATGTGTTATTATATCGGCTCAGAAAAGGCCTTAAACATAGGTTTTGGGCTGTGCTTATGAAGTCAAAAA
>LR141860.1:0-11577 GCA_900659605.1 Tisbe holothuriae | reverse complement strand
TTAGCCTTTGTCTTGTCTCGTCACTCGTGTCTTGTCAGTTAGACGGCCGGCGCCGCGCCAGAGAGAGAGAGAGAGAGAGAGAGAGAGAGAGAGAGAGAGAGAGAGAGAGAGAAGGACGCCCACAGCCAGCATTAGAATAAGGCAGAAGCACAAATTGTGTTTTCACTCTCGATTTCAGATTTGGGTGCATTTACTTTTTCTTCTCGTGGCTTACGACAGCACAGAAGGCGCTCGCTGACATTCGATCGGATGATTGAAAGGGATTCTAGAGGAAAATGAGAAATGAGGAAGCATTACAAGGGTTGCGCATTACATGTTATTTGACGCGGGAATTAATGACATGTTTGTGCTATTCAACTGTGATAAACATGTCAAGCAGTATACGTCTAAAAGTAAGAAATGAATTCATGTTTTGCACTCCGAATCCAAACAATTACGGCGCCGCAAAAGCGTCCACAAATGTTCCTCTTGTTTTCCAATACGTCACGTTCCCCCCTTTCTCTCTCTTTTCTGAATACATTTAGATTTTGTTTCACTCTCCTTCTCAAAAGAGCACCGTCAAAGCGGCTGCTGCTGCCGTAATTTCCTCGCCCGATAAATCTTCAAGGATTTTTATACATATTCGTAAAAGGATCTGTCTACAGCTCTGTTCATGCATTTCGTTCTTATCGAGTGCAAAGCAGAGCAAACTTTGTCACAAACTTTTCCTCAACGCTGACCTTTGCAAAGAAATGCCGATATTAAACGTTATTTGCAAGTTAACTCGGTCTTTAAACCGTGCTTACAACTCCATTCTTTCGTCCATATCATCATAGCCATCATCATCATATTCTATATACCTTAGAAGCCAAGGAATCCCTCTGTGAAGAAAGAATCTTCTTCTTCTTTAGACGCGCCACACGGGCGGACAAGAGAGAGAGAGAGAGAGAGAGAGAGAGAGAGAGAGAGAGAGAGAGAGAATAAGAGGAGGAAAAAAATCTTGGAATTTATCTTCCCAGCCATCAATTCCAGTCGCTAGAGGGTCCAAGCGCCGCTGCTCACGGCTTCGACAACAGATCTTTTTTCAGGGCAGATTTTTGGGGACAAATGTGAATGTTTTAATTCCCTCATCCGGAAACTGGTTAAAGCAGCAGTTGCTTCTCCACCGTGACAAGATAATACCGATCAGAAAACACATTATTATTATTCCTAAACCGACGCTAATTTGTTCCTCCTCCTCCTTCTCTTCTCTTTCAGCTGCGTGTACATATTTCATCGGCTGCTTCTATTGCAACAAAAACATGGCGCTTTATGGTGGAGGAAGGGGGATTGGGAAGCCATGCAGCTTATATATATAATACAGCTAGCTAGCACACGAATAGGAGTCGTTTTTGCGGCTATGAATAGGCAGTAATTCAATGCTGGCAAGGTCAGCTTTTGCACATCATCAACGAGTCAATATCAAATGCGATGGGGAGAAAAAGATGATTTATGGATTAATAGAGATAGTTATGGTCGCCATTGTTTAGTCCTGGATGTCGCGCGCGTGCTTTCAACCCTCCTGCAAAATCATTGATGACAATTCTTTTGTCTCAATCGCTTCAGGTTTATACAATGGCCTTATAAGGGGGGAGGCTATTTAAGCCTGAATGGGCAGCTACAACGGTTAGATGATGATAACTGACTCTGCAAGTCGTAAAATGAGAATGCACAAAAAAGTGAACAGAGAGCGTGATGTTGTAAAAAGGAGAAAAACGGTCCTTGCATTTGCATCGAATCCGTACATATTGCTAATAATAAAGCCCGTGTAGTTGACGTCATATTGCTTCAAAAACAACTACTATCACTTCTTCGTCGTCTTCAAACGTTAACAGTCGTTCAGTGCACACACAGCTTATTTTTCAACAAGAAAAGCGCACAAGAAGGGGGATTAGGAGATATAGCCGCGGGCAAACTACGTTCAAAATGCAGCCTTAAAAAGACTGAGAGAATCGCTGCTGTACCCTTTTTGTGTGTGCGACTCCTGCACCGTCATTGTCAAGCAATTATATCGCACTTTACTCCAATTTCAGAGCGGAACTCGTTATTAACAAAAAGAAGAAGAAGAAGTCTATTAGGAGTGACTTTCTTTCCTACACACTTGAGAGGAGGAGGAGGAGGATCGAGCCAGCTTTGAACAAATATGGCACTTCCTGTTTGGACTTTGGACACACACACGCAGGTATCAGCGACGTTTGTGGTGCTAATTTGATCGTTGCTAAAACATCCCATGATGTGGCAATCGTGACTTTTGTCGCGGTAGTTCTTCTTTGGATGGCTATTCATCTCCTCTTCTCATTGTGGCTCCTTCTCCTATCCATCCAGGCATGCATCCCCCTATCCCACCTTACTGCAGCAGCCTCCCCTTATATTCCTCAGATTGCCCAATACATACAGCAAAGCCTTGTGAGATGGGCTGCTGCTGCTGCTGCCAGTGCATGGGAAGAAGTAGAATATAAGCTCTCACTTTGGGAATGAGCTGCTGCTGCTGCTGAAACTGCTTTGGGGTGTCCAACGCAGCAGCAGCAGCAGCATGGGGCAGAGTGGGCTAAAAGCCTCGCTGCTGCTGCTGCTGCTGCCAAAAAGCTTCGCTTCGGTATGCAATGAAGAAGAAGAAAAAGAAGAAGAAGAAGGAGTAAAACGAAGAAGCCTATAATCTCAAGACAAGGAGAAGGGGCTGTAAATGAACGTGCATTAAATAACGGCATTATGCTCCTTCACTTACGGCACTAAAACAGTCTTCAATGCTCTTAACTGCTGACTCTTCTTCTTCTCTCCTTGCCTGTCCTCAATTGAGAAATAATTTCGTTTTTAGTCCTTTGTTAAACGTCGATAAGTGGGAGGAGGAGGAGGAGGAAGATCGGCAAAGAGAAAAACTTGAAAGGGGTCAGAGACAAAGAGAAAATGACACGGTCTGCTTAAGAGGAGAAAAACAAACAAGATTGAAGAGGTGGAAAGAGCAGACAAGTCAAAATTAGTGGCATTCAAAGCTCTGGGAATATAATGATCAGCTGGTTCACTCTCCATTTCACTTTACTTTTTATTTCCCAACGGAAAAAGTCATTTCAGTTTTAGCGATTAGCACTTTGGTGCTATATATACACACTGCTGCTACTGCTACAACCGCTGGCTGTGGCTCTAACAATGTAACAGCAGCAGCAGCAGAGGTTCAAAATTGTACAGCAGCAGCAGCAGCAACTGACGACTATTGTGATAGTTTTGAAAAGAAAATCGTCCCAATGTGGTCTATGGTATTTCACGACTACTCAGAGAAAGGGAAATTAATATCAGGGGACATCCTCTCTGTTTGTACTCGTTCTGTATGCTCAGTCCTCCTCCTCCTCCTCTGCCATACGAACTGATTCCTTAAGCTGATAAGACAGCAGTTCTATTGTATGCATCGGAGGAGGAGGAAGACGGTTCTAGAAGAGCAAAAAAGAGGCTTTTGAAGAGACCACGCACGCGTCAAAATTGGTTGTCAAAAGAGGATTAAAAATCGGATGAGCAAATTGACTGGAATCAGGGCTATTTGGGACGGACGGGTTGTAGAACAAATATAACAACAACAACAACATTCGAAGGCAGATATCGGTTGAGTAGTATACACATTTCTACGGCATCCTACTTCAGCCAGTCGTGTATACACAGATATCCTCCTACTATGCTTGCTGCTGATCAACAGCACACACACTCGCACTCACACACAGCCCTGGCTGGTCTGGCTCTCAGCAGCAGCAGCAAGCCAAAAAGGAGATCGTGCAATGCCTGCTAAATAAGTTCGTGTCTTGCAACAGAACAACTTCAATTCCTTCTTCTTCTGCTATGAAGCTCTTTTTTGCTACAAGGAGGAGGAGGAGAAGAAATACCGCGGTGGATTTGTGTTGCTTCAGAGGCCGCAAAAGTTAGTGATATATACACACAACAACTAGCACAAACACATCAAGATGAAACAAGATAGGAGAGGAAATCTGGCATAATTTAATGCCCAAGAGCTGCATCTCGTTCTCTGCTATGCAAAAACGTATCAAACCCTTTTCTTCTTCTTCTAATCTGTAAAGGTTGAATTGAGCGTGGCATGAAACTAATGAGGCGTTGAATATTCAATTGGCGATCCCAGCCTTTCTCGACTTCATTTCTTTGCTGTATCGTGCAATAAAAAGGGCATAAAATATCACTGAGAAAGTACTATTTCGGTAGTTGTGAAGACTACTATACTAATAAATAATGAAGTTCTCTCTCTCTCCATTGCAGCGGAAGCGTTTCGTTCCAATCGGGTGAAGAAGAAACACTTTGATCGCCTTTGAAGCCTCAGTGCAAAACAAGGCCAACGCTCTCCTATCTACCAATTGCATCTCATGTCATCGTCAATATGGCATCCCCAATCTCTTTCTCTCTAACTCTCCTTTCCCCTTCCCTTGACATGTTGTTATGTGTGTGTCTTCAGTGATCGAAAATTGCAGCCAGCTTTCTTTCTCTCTCTTATCTGAACGTGAACACATTGAATAGCTTCTGCAGCCGACGACGACGACGGCGATCGAATCCAATACAACCCCCTTTGGACATAATACGAGAAGCTCAGCTTCATGCTGGCAACGGTATATAGCTACAGAGCTAGCTAGCAGCAACGGACGAACGGAGGAGGGTAGACTGCTAGCAACCCTCCTCCTCCTCCTCCCTCTTCCATTCCATAGTATTACTTCCATAAGAGCGAGCTCGCTTCGTTCTTCTTCTTCTCTCTTTTTTCCACAACTTCCAAAAAGGAAAAAGAACTCCGCTCTCGTTTGGCCCCTTATTACAATCGATCTGCTGCTGTAGTAGTAGAGACGGTGAAGAGACTTTTCAAGCGATGCTGCGAGGCTAGCCCAGCTCTACTTTATAGAATACGACTTGCCTGGGACCAATCGCAGCGAGCCTTGTGTGAATACTCGCCCCTGATTGGCCGTTGCTCTGCCTTCATAGTCGCGAGTAGCCTCACCCAGACCGCGGGAAAGTTTGAACTTTTTGCTGCGATTTAGTTACATCCAGCACCGCCACAGACGCTATAAAAGATTTGTGAAAAGAGAAAGAAAGTTGTGCTCGCAAAACGATAAAGTTTATCTGACCCTCTTTTGCGGGGGAGCAGAGAGGAAGTCCATTCAGATTCATCAAAAATGTGCTGAAATAATGATGCAAAGACTTCTTCTTCTTTGTTCTTTTCACGCGCCTTGGCTCCTTTTTCTTCTTCTTCTGACTGCTGCGTCTCCTTCTATCAGCAGCCGTCGTCTCCACAGCAGAGTCGTTTTTCGTCAGATAGAAGTTGAAGTAGTAAAGCTGTAAAAAGAGCTGCTGCACTTTCTTTTTCCTTTTAATGTCGCAACTTATACTGTCAATATACCACACATAAGGTGATAAAGCATAACAAGCGGGCTCATGTCAAATTGGGGTCGAATAAATGTATCTCTCGTTGGACCGCGTGTTTGTCCTTCTTTTGGCTTCATTCTTGCGTGAGCGGATCGATCGATAAGGAGAGAGAGAGAGAGAGAGAGAGAGAGAGAGAGAAAGAAAGAAACGACCTCTTGATGACGACGTAGAGAACATAACTCATAAGAACTATTGACAATTGACATGACTTAATCACATATGAAGAGCAAACATTAGCAGTGCAAAACATGAAGATTCAACGGCACATCATCATAAAGTTTGCTTTTATTTCCCCTTTTATCTATTGAAGAAACTGCTGAAGGCCAAGCTGTAATTTCCCCTCTCGGCTGCTGCTGCTGCTGCTTGCCGCCTTTTTAGCTGCTCTGCTCGTAAACTAGGCCGGTGTTAGAGAAACGTAGAAGCTAACATATTTAGTGCATTTTTTGCAGTCCATTTGGCCACATTGTTGTATTCGAAGTAGATTCGTCGTTATTACAAATAACGCCTATCTCCTTTCTTCTCTTTCTTCTTCACTCAGCAACCACGGATAAGATGGATTACACGCTACTTTATCATCCACAGAAGAATATAAAAAGAAAGGGAATGAAGGAGGAAATAGTCATGCAAAGGAGAGCAATGATTGTAAAGTCAAGACAAAGGTGACATTTTTGCAAAGCTGTTACAACTCATATTACATTTTATCTCTCTGGACCCCTTTCTATTTCTTTCTTTTCATGTCCATCAGCTGTGCTCTGCATATGACGAGAACTGGCCGCTTACGTGTGAATGTGCGCTCATTTCAATCTAGAACCCCAAAAGGTCAGAAATGTGGGCTATCTGATTGAACGCGTTAGTAAAACACGTGCGATACCGGAAGAAAACTGCTCTCAATTGACCATAAAGAGGCGTTTGGCATAAACAGATTTTAATGAACATGACTTGAGTTCGTCTAGAAATATGACAGATGCAATTCCGACGAATATTAAGCTCAAACATTTTCTTCGTTATTTCTCCCGAAGGCCGCCCTCAGTTTTTTTTTCATTTCTACTTCTCCTCTCAGTTGTTATGAAGAAGCAGTGACACTCACACACGCACGCACACACAGCCCTGTGCGCGCTCCTGCCCTGCAGCAGCAGCTCAAATATTCGTGTTTTTTCGCTCTATCCATGATCTTTTTTTCTTCTATTTCTCGAATCCTGTGTGCTCAGCAGTTGGTGGTAGTTCGTCGTCGTCAGATCTTCTGAAGCGCATGGCTGAAGTAGAACCGTCGTCGTCGCCGTCCCGCGCGCGGTCTTTGCGCCCACCATTACTATATACGAGTACTATCATCATACTACTACGAACAAGGAGGCCAGCCAAAAAGGAAGAAGGAGGAGGGGGACAGATTAGTTACCCTTTTAAGGGACATAATGATGACATTTTTGAGGATGCTTTTTGAGAATCATGTAGCTTTTATTTTTGGGTAAAAAGAAGCCTTTGCCCCGTCTTGATAATAACCTTTGTTTCCCTTTCTTCTTCTTCTTCTCAATCTTGCCAGTTCCCATTTTATTTCACTGTTTTTGTGTTCTTCTCAGTTGTGTTCTGCTCGATCCTCGTCCGCTGCCGCGCCGGCAAAATCCCCTCTTGCACTCACTCAGCTGGCCCTCCTACTACTAGCTGCATGGCCGCCCGTCCTCCTCTTGTCGCTGTCGTCCGCAGCCCCGGCGTCGGCACTAGACTCACTGCTGGAGCGACTGCTGTTTCCAACACATCTATAGACATCAGCGGACAGTGATTCAACGTGAATAACAAGTGAACCAGGGCACCTGGAACCGCCATTGTGGGACCAGCACCACTGTGAATGTTTCATGGTAAGACCTGCAAAGTTTCAGCACTGGGAACGGTCGAAATCTAGTCGAAAATGGTGTAAAACAACTGTCAGATCGTGCCGTGCCGTAGTTGATATACAGTGGAGGATAGGCTGTCGTGACTTGATTTTCATGCCGGGCCGGCTCGGTGAGCACACAGTGAGACTAGGGTGATATATAGCTGAGTAGCTCTGGCGCATTCAGCTGCTGCTGCTGGTGATCGTTCAGCTGCTAACTTTTGCTGTGGGCGCTTTAGTCTTTACAGCTCTTAACTGATCCGGCGAGACTTTTTCTCTCTCTGTCTTTCACCTCTTTTCTTTCTTTCTTCTTCTTCTCCTCTCGCCCTCTGACTTATTCAAAGGATAATTGTCTCTGTAAACATATTTGGTCTTCCCTCTCCTCCTTCCTGGTGCGCAAATTGATTTCATGCGCGCAAATTCGCGCTTTTCTCTTCACACTTGAACCGTTTAATGTCATATTATTTGCCTGCAGGTCTGAGCTCATGGCCTTGAAATGGAAAAGGAAAGAGAATGAAACAAAATAGCACAAGTAGCTAAAACATTTGAAAGCGTGAAGTAATTCTTTGGCCTTAAAATACAATATATTGTTGGTCTTCTAACTGACGTTTTATTGATGTGTCAGCTCATTGGCGCCAGTCGTTAAACAGGAAGAAATTAAGCATAACAAAAAGGTCGGATCGCGTTCAAAGTATGTTTAAAGGCAATTAGTATCTACTTGAAGACTTCTTGTTAATGATTGTTTACATATTGCATGGGCACTTCATGCTCCAAATAGACATATCATTCATTATAACGCAATTTGATATCTTCTCCGCAATTTCAAAACTTGCCGAGTTGACCCCCATTTGTAACCTAATCCTTTCTTCAGCAATAAATCGGCGCTTCGATTGAAACTTTGCTCCCTCCATTGCCAACTGGCAGTGCTTTATTATTTCATTTCCTCGCCAAAGAGGATGATGATGACATATGGTCGGCAGCAGCTCGTTTGCTCAGCGAGAATTAATGTCTAATGCAGCACCTTCAAATCATCAAAACAGATTTAAACATTGAATTGCCTCATAACCGCGGGGGGTAGAAGAGTCATAATTTATGGAAGGAGAAGAAGAGAAGGCGCATGGCTGAATTTGCTCTGTCTTGAGATCATGCTTCTTTCACGGTTGATTGGCCGCTCTCTCTCTCTCTCTCTCTCTCTCTCTCATTTATCCCCGCCCAGGGTCAAGAGATCACACAAAGAAGAACGGAACTAACATTGACATGAAGACGACTCTTGCGTATGGATTCATCAACTCCTGCTTGATTTCCACGACAGGTTTTTTGCGGATTGTGATACGAGCAGTAGTGTTAAAACAACGTTCGTTCGCGGCATCCGTCAAGATGATATGCGTTCAGCTCTTTGAGATGCTATTGAAAAGATTTGTTCGCTTCGGATATCGTAATAGGGCACCCGGGGCAAAACATGAATTCAAACTATATAATGTACCGGAAAAGTGATTGCATTAAAAATGCCATTAGTTACACATTTTGCCCTATTTAGACACTGCTCTACAAACTTTAAGTGCATAGCACTCCATACATGCCTTTCAAGCCGCTCAATCTTCTCTCTCTCTTCCCTTCCTTCTCTGAATACATGTATACACAAAGCAACTCAAGCACTGTGCTAGGCCGAGGGCCAAGCCTCTATCTACGTATGCATGTATATTTTGGCTGCCTTCATGGACCTCATACTGGGAAATGCTCGCGGGAAAAAGTGAGAGAAGGGGGGAAAGGCCGACATGAGGACGGAAAGATGATCATCATCTCTTTCCCCCAGATCAAACTATGCTGCTTCCAATGTCGTCTTGCCATGTCTCATGCGCTGAGGACTAATTAGAGGGGCAAAGAGCACACATATGGATAGATACATCCATCAGGCGAATTAGCACTGACAGCAGCTAAGTCTAATACACACACACAAAAGCATAAATGTAGATCACACAGGCTTGCTTGTCACTTGTCACAGAGAGGAAAAAAGAAAAGGGGTCGAGTTCTGTAACTTCTAACTCGTATCTGTTCTTGGCCACAATAGTGGGAGGGACATTATGCAATAATATGTAGTTATATACGTTTAAAAACTATCCCATAAGAGTGTGTTTCTTTTGTGCACCTTCTTTTGTCTCCGTCTTCAAAAAAGCATTGAGAGCGTATTTGGTGCTATTTATGACTTGTTCACACGTCTTGTATTTCTCAGCCGCCGTTCTACATTTCGTTATCTAGATGATTGAGTCACTTGCTTTAATAATAATAATAATAATAACAAGAACGACCGCTGCTGCGGTTTCAAATCAATAATACAAACGTCGCGTTGTTGAATAAGCAATCAACCAGAAAGAGAGACATATAATATTGGTCTTGAGGTATGTTGACTAAAATTTGAAATGCGAGATGATTATACGAAAAAAATCTCTTTTTAAAAGCGACCCACACTGCGTTTCAGAAGACGAGAATTTCACGTTTTTCCTCTTCTATAGAGAGTGTGACAAAACTAGAATTCTGACATTTGTAAACGTCGGCTCGTTAAACGACGATCTCTTCAATATCATTTCGTGTTCTTCTCTAATCGTTGTCTTATAACTCGGCCAGCTCACACACGCTTATCTGATTGAGTAATCTGACGAGCAAAGCTGTTTAATGTTTGTTAATTATATTTACGAGTGTTGCAGACTACAGAGATTACAACAGTAAGGTTATGATGCAATTAATACAAGCCCTATTATAGCCATGAAGCAATACTTGTGTAGCATGTTCACTGATCCATTTCTTTCTCACTGATCAGATTTAGATGTTCGTTTGTTTTTGCAAAACTTTGAAGAATGTTTCTTCTCTTTCTTCGTCCTCATTCACGTGAAGGAGGAGGAAAAGTAAAGAAACTTTTTGCTCAGTCAAATTTCAAACTTTCCGTCGGTTCGTATATTCTCATCGTTATTTCCTCTTTCTTCATTTCAGGGTGCTTCACGGACAGCCAGAACAGCAGCTTCAGTGTAGACAGTGCAGTGACATTTGAACCATTACATGACCAGCTGAACCACCAGCAAACCTGATTGATGCTCCACCACTACACAGGGCTGAGTCATGGCTTCGACCGCCCAGGGTGCGGCATCGGCAGCCCCGCCTACTAATCCAGCAGCTCCGCCTGGTGGCACCAACACAACAAACGGCGACAGCTATGGCCGCAAAGAGGGACCACCAGGTGGAGGTGGTGGCAACCACCCACCTCCACTCGTGGCATCCCTCTCCATGTCTTCAACGGCATCATCCCTGCACACGGCATCCTCGTCGCTACCGGCATCCCCGGCTAGCACGTCGTCCACAGGATCGTCCACGGCGTCCTCCGTCAGCGCGACCAGCCTCAAGATGAAGATCAAGGCGGGGCCGATGGGCCAACAACAACAGAGCAAGCCGAAAAAGTCGTCCAAGAAGAACAAGAAGAGCTCCCGGACGTCGTCGAACCCGTGTTCCCCTGCTGGCAAGGAGACGAGCTGGCCGCGTGACGGGCCAGCCGGCGGCCGGTTGGAGTCCCTGCTCAAGCGGGCCATGCAGGAGCCGCCGTCCAAACGGATCAAGGTAGGAATATGATCACAACATGCATATCTCGCTGTTTATTCGTCCATTGTGTGTTCACTCCTTTGAAGAGAGAGGCTTGATCGTCATCTTGGCGAGTCCTGCCAAGTCATCATAAATAGCTCTGCTGAGAAGATCTTCCTCCATTATCTTGAATTGAGTTAGCTGCTGTATAGAACACATGCATGCCTGATATGCTACAGTTTTGTGTGTGTGTGCCAATGGATTATAGATTGAGGTTTCCCGGTCAAGATTTCTTCCCCCGACTACGTGTCAAAGGTGGCGCTATAAATCGAAAGAAAGACCATCAACTTTCATACAAGCTCGTTCACTCATCTTGAAAGAAAGAAGAACTCGGCTCAATTCTCAAGCTCCTGCTGAGACCATTTACAGGCAAAGCCCTCTTCTTCTTCTTCTCTGTTCCCCCCTCCTCACGCGCAGTCAGTCTCTCTTTTAACAGGGCTGCTGCTCTACGAGAGTAGTATGGTAGTGGTAAAACATGGAAAGAGTCGTGCAAAGGAGGAGGAAGGAAGGAAGGAGCAACGAAATGAGACGCATGCTAACGCAGTCAAACAAACCAAATAATGAACAAGTTTTTACGACGGCAAAACGAGATCGTTTCTCTCTTTCTCTCTCTCTGTCTCTCTCGCTCGCTCTGTTAAGGTGGAAGTGTGAAGAAGATGTGATATGGATAA
>LR141859.1:0-11590 GCA_900659605.1 Tisbe holothuriae | reverse complement strand
ATTAATATTAATTCCTGCGTACCAATATATTGTGTAATAAACTCTTTAGTCGCACATAAATGAAATATTTATTATTTATACATGACATACCGGTAGTACATAGCATAATATAATTGCACAATGTACATATTAATTTTGTGGAGTAGAACATGACGTTGTCCCTCGTATTCTCATTACTGGCAGCCCTTTTTTGCGCCGTCAATAATTCGTGGAAATGTACATGTCACCTTTTTCTAACAACAGAGCATGAGTGCAGAATTTTCTGCACGGCAAGGCAGCTTTGCAGCACGCATGCGCAGTTCTCTCCCTCTCCCGCGAAGTTAAGAAGAAATACAACGCATTTGTTTTGATTCTGAGTCATTGACCACACAAGCGTAGTGGAAGGAGGGGTTACCTTTGTAAAGTGTCCTATTACCCAGATGGATTTAGATACAATAACATTTACAAGCGTATATTTTCTGATTGTGTGTGCCTTGCCGACTAGTCAAGAAGAAATACAGTATGTGTCTCCATATCCAAATTGTGCCGATCTTCCGTCAACAAATCGAGTTGATTGCTACCCAAAAGATGGCATTGATTGCTACAATTTATTTTGGATGTGGCGATACCCATTCCTAAAGGTAAGTGCTCATGTAAACCAAGCTAAAATTGTCCAGGTTATTCGCCGCGGATCCGGATCCAGAAGTAAATTTTTGAACATTTAATTTAACAAAATGAAAGTAAAACATTTAAATGCCCCTGTGAGTTATATATTTTTCCATCAACAACTTGTAGAATTAGCCATAATTATGACCCTATAGTAGCTCAGTGGATCCGGTTCCGGATCTAAAACCACAAATCTAAGGTGGATCCGGATCCGTCAAAAATCCTAGATATGCACATATTTCAATAATTTTTCTCAGAATTTCAGTCCTGAAGAACACCATTACTACCCAACGGATGGACAGGTGTACCAAGCCTAGACTCCATTAAGGCCCTTGTATGTCTTGACTTTGTACAAGATGAGGAGCGCCGTCAATCGGGGACCTATGTTGAACCTGAGTATACAATGTTTGACCCAGCTTCACATAGTGACTGTGAGGAAAGGAGTAAATTACTTAGGATGGAGTGGATGGAAGAAGGTAAAATCTCTATTTATAACACTAAAGAGAAAAATTATGGATTTTGTGCCTCTTTATGTTAATGAAAGTTTTTTTTTAAAAAAAATCTAGTGATCCCTTATTGTATATTTTTGGGCACTACCTTTTGGTTCATTCACTAGAACACCGTAATTGCAATTTTTCATCATCATGCCACTGGGGGATTTGAACCTGCAACCTTCTGGGCCACAGGGTCCAAGCAACTTACAACCATGGCTACCACGTCCCCAAATGAAAGTTATACATTACAGCACTTTATTGGCATTGACAGGTACATCCAGTGTTCTTGCTTAGAAAAAAATCATTCTACATGTAGAATATGATGATTACCTGACAAATCAATTTACATTTTTTTTAATTTCAGACCCAAGCCTCCTCTTCTTAGTCTCTGACACCGATAAAAAGAACCGCCTGTCTCTCTGCCATGCCCGACTCAACCAACTCGAATCAGAACGACTCCGCGACTATCCACCCTTCCATAATGTCAACAATGAAGATAAACGCATTGATAGCATGTCCATTGTCATTGCCTTAATACTCATCGGAACCTTCTGCATTTTATTATATGCGATATTCAAGGCTACGGGATGTCAGAATGAAGAGAATGATGAGGATATGGAGGGAGTTAGAGAAAGGTAATGTTCCTATGAATATATGTAAAGAGTAAATGAATGCATATAAAAGAAGCATTTTCATTTGATTTATTAAAATGCAGCTCAATTTTTAAAATAAATAGTATTTCTCATTAAATTATCAGTCTCTTCTCTGTGCTACTGACCAACACCTAAATGACATGATTTTTTTACTGTGTTAGAATATGAACTACATATCCTTAATCCTAAATCCTTTTATTTATTTCAGACTTAACAATGCTCAAGCTCTTGACCCCAGACAAGCCTTTTCACCACCCACGTCACCAAATACCAATATGACAACAGCTACCAATAGTAGATATTGCAACATTACACCATTTACCAACATTGTCAGGCCAATTGCTACCAATAGAGATGTCATTATACCAATAGATGCTGAGCCAGCCACCAATATAGCTTCCAATTTGGTGGATTACACAACTGCTCCTGCAGTAAGAACAGTCTCAGCAGTGGAGGATGTGCCACCATCATATAAATCTGTAGCAAATTCTGGCCAAGATGAAGTGTTACCTCCCTCATATGATGAGGTCTCTGTATCAAATAAGTGATATTAAGTAAATGCTTAAACTGTTTAACGCTCATTATAATATTAAACGTCTGAATATCTGAAATGCAATGTTATATCTTTTGTAGAGAGATATGAAAGTTAAAAAAACAAGTGCGATGTAGATAATCTTTGCGTATTATTTTATGGTAAAAGTGCATATGCATCATGTATATTTTAAGGATCACATAAAATGACTCAAATTGTATACATGATAATTATGACCTAGGTGTAGTCAACTAAAATAATTTAAAAGTACTTCATGCTCATGCATAATAATAAGAATCAAATGAATTATTTTTATAACACTACATGCTCGTACATAACACAAGTAGCATATCTTGCAAGTATTTATTTTAATTTGTTTTAAACTATTAAATTACGTATACAATACATTTACAGACACACGTCGTAATTTTGAACAAGTTCAGAGAACCTGTCAGGATATTAGTCACTTCAGAATTCTCCTCAACAAGGAATAGTCTGGTCCAAAACAATGTCCTCATTTGAAGGAAGGCTGTGAACACAATCACATTACAGTCATGGGTATTATTACAACAACTATTCTTTCTATCCTTGTATTTTGCCTCCACCCAATGCGCGCAACGGTTCAATATGACTTAATTACCATATCTTCAGTGAGACAAAAAGAGATATCATCATCTGGTCAATATGTCTCTCCATATCCAAATTGTACTGATCTGCCATTGTACAGCAGAGTTGAGTGTTATCCCAAAGAATCAAGAGATTGCAACAATTCAGCTTTAATGGGACGGTTTCCATTTTTAAAGGTGAGTAATATGATATGAAACAGCAAGATATACTGTTTGTACACAAATATAAGCTAATATTATTCGTTGTCTCAGAATTTCAGTCCAAAAGAACACCAGTTCTACCCAACTGATGGCAAGCCAAGCCTCATCACCATGAAACGTATTGTATGTCAAGACTTTATCAAAGATGAGCAACGCCGCCGATTGGGTACCTATGTTGAACTTGGGTATATAAAGTTTGAGCCTGTGTCTGATTATGACTGTGAGAAAAGGAGATACCTGCTTTTAATGGAGTGGATGGAAAGTGGTAGTTATAGCCTTATACATGTACATTACATTTATAGATTTATAAAACTATGCAAAATCGCTTATTCATTATTGGGGAGGGTATTGACCTAAGGCATACTATACTAGTGTATGTACAATGTAGATGGAGAGGGACTATATTATGTTGTAATGCTATACTTACTTATACTGCTGATAAAAAATATTCTATTTAAAACAATTTACAATTATAGGTCTGGTGTCAGTATTGAACATACTAATGATTAATTACCCACTTTCCTATCTATTTCAGAGTCCAGCTTACTATCCCTGGTCTCTAAAGACAATAAAAATAACCGTAAAGCCCTCTGCTATGCCCGTATTAGGCAACAAGAATCAAATGTACTCCACATCTTTTACAATTCGCTCAAAAAGATTGTACCCATTATGCTTTTATTGATGGGGATGTCTTCTTTCCTGTGGGCTCTGGTATCTGATATACGCCAGAATCATAATGAAGAGATGAGGAGCACCAGGGAGGCAATCAGAGAGTATCGGTATTGCTCATAATATGTAACCCTATCAGTTCTATACATGAACACGGTCGAGATATCAGGGGCGAGGGTCCCGAATCTAAAATCCAGGGGGGTACCTCAAAATCAGGGGGGTACCTCAAAATCTGAAACTTTTAGGGGGTTCCGTTCACTCTTTTTTCGACTAGCTAAGAGCCACTCTTAGTCCAAATCTTAGTTCATTTTATGAATTGAAATCGGATTTGGATATAAAAGAGTATACGGAATCCACTGTTTTTTTGTTAAAAAATTAATAATTTATTCAAATAACTTATTCAATCACCATGCTGATTACAAAGTGTTAAATGGCTAAAATATGGCATGGACTACAACACTCAAGTCTGTTCTCAACTTTTCCAGACTTAGAACTGTTCACCAACAAGCTTCAATATACCAACAAACAAGAATTACACCAACAGCTCCTACTGCCAATCAAGAGTCTATTATATCCATTGATGCTCTGGCGACTACAAGAATATCATCTGATGTAGATGCAGTGGATATGCCACCCTCATACAACTCTTTGGCAAACTCTGAGCCAGAGACTATTCTACCACCCTCATATAATGAGGCTACTGTACCAAAAATGTGATGATATGTTGAGTAAATAATGTGTATAAATTATAACAGATGCACGGCCTATGTAAACACAGGTCCGATCTTACGGAACTTGGGCTACATAAGCAAAAAGCGTGCCCGCAATTTATGCAAAATTACGGCCTGGCTAGCAGGCCGGCGAGCGTAGTAACTGTTATGCGACGGCGGGAAAAGGGAAAATTCAAAAAAAAATCGTACGGGCGAGGCTTGAACAGATGGAAAAGTTTAGCGTTTATACCCTTGAAGGCAATGAACGTGCAGATGAGCTCGCTCACGAAGGACGAAACTTAGATGCTGCTGAAAAGGAGCATCACCGAGTACCACTCTCCTACAGGAAAAAACTCATAAAGTCCCGTGCAATTGATAAATGGAACAGGAGATACCAGGCCACTACAGCCAGAGAACAATCAAAATACTTTTGGCCTAAAATAGATCTAATCAAATCCGAACAGTTACTAAAACTGAACAGAGAAAACATTGATAAAATGACACAGTTCATGACAGGATTCAACTTTTTAGGTCGACATCTACACAAAATAGACCCCAGTATTACCAAGTACTGTCGGGCCTGTGGAGACGATGAAATTTAGGATTTCAAGCATCTAACATTCTGTCCAGCACTTAGTGACATAAGCAGAACAATTTTACACAAATATCACGAAGATCCAAATCAATGGGAGATCCATAATCTTCTGGAATTTGTACAACACGATCGTGTTGCACCACTTCTCAGAGACCGACGAGTATAAATAGTGGTCAAAGATGTGGTTTGGTGGAGATTGCCGCGCAGGGATGAGGGCCAGGCTGGGCATAGAGGAATGTTAAGTGGAACTCGGGCGTTATTAATGAACCCGCAAGGGTAGTACCAGGACAGGAGGACATTGGAAGATGGAATTGAGTTGAGAAACTGTAACCATTGGTGTGAATGTAACCTAACCATCCTGATAATAAACGCAATTACCACAGTAAAAAAAACTAGTTTCACAGTAGTTTGTATAGCTCAGCAGGGGGTTGCAGCAACTTAGTACTTATATTTATTATGCCCAAAAATCCCTTTAATAACATCAAAACATAGGTAATTGAGCATTTTAATGCCACTTTTACTTCATACACTTTTTGATAAAATGCCCTATTTTAGCAGAAAATTGGATTCTTTGAAGAAGATTTCTAGTCTGTATGTAGTAAAATGGCAATTTTCAATGGCAATTGAATGTCTTTTGACAGGTTTCCGACAATTTCCGACAACTCTTTCAAAGCTTTTCTACTGTAAAATGAGCTGAAAAACACGAAAAAAATGGGTCTAAGGGCTGGCACTAAGCCGCAAAATTAGTTACGGTACCGTTAACATTCTATTAAATTTCTATTAAATTTTCAGCAAAAAAGTAGCAGGTTTAGGGTATCTTTGAAAGGAATTGCCAAATGGACCTGAAGGATCCAGAAATGGCCCATTTTGCAATAGGCCCACTTCTCTAGATATTTTGAGGGTGTTCCTTACATCAAAATTGCTTAATAAAACTGATTCTGTGCTATTTGGATATCCTATTGGCCATATCTGATGACAGTTTAAAATGTTTGGTCGGATCCTACTTCCCCCTGCCAAACCTCCGTGAGTCGTAGGACGCTTGAGTAATTTAATATTACAAATATAAGCTGTATATACAGTACTTATGGTGGCAGATGTCGGTATACATGTAGCAAGGATTTTATTCTCCTTTGGAGCACCAAAAAGCAAATACCTCTCGAATTACTCTGTCTTAAAGGAAAAAGACAATTCAGTAGTTCAGTGTTCTCACGTATCTCTCCCGTGTCCCTCCCCGATGCCTCCTTGTTCTCCTCTGGCACCCTCGATACGACCAAATTCTCCACCAACGACGCGTGGCACTCCTTGCTGACAGAGTTGTACTCGTGCACGTTGCAGGCGGTCGCGCCGAGCATGTTGCACCGGAAAGAGCACTCGAATTTGCTCCTAGCAGGAACATTAATTAAGTTAGCTAATAGCAATGACGTTACTGTACTGCCGAATAGGACCTTCTTGTTCTCTTTTGGATTATTATGGGCTTTACATTGCTGGTAGGATGAAATCAAAGTACATTTAGGGATCAAAGTTACAGTACAAAGGAAATGCTTGAACTTTAAAGGCAAACAATAAACTGGCTGCAAGGATAGTATCCAGATTTTTATAAACTAAATTTACAAAAACAAATATGTTCCTGGCACGAATCGTTAACTAAAATCGGGAACGTGAGTCCAGATTTTTGTTTTACACATTATAATAATAAAGTGAAGAAACGTAATTAGCCATTTGAATGTTTACTCTTATTTCACATTGTACTTTGTTACAGTTACTTACTCTACATTCTCTATAGTTTGCTCTGCTATGACCTCTCCATGCATGTATTCAAAGTCCTTGTACTCATTCAGAAATAGAGCTTGGCTCCGGCACACCAGTGATACAACTACCAACAAAATACCAATAATGGAAAACATTTTGGATTTCCCCCCGTAAAACTGTAATAATGTTTAATAGGTAACTAGCAGTAAGGTATTGAAGTTGGCAATTCGCCTTTAAGTGTGTCAAGGCAAGAACCCAGAGTACAAATGAGATTGGTTCTCGAATGGCATTTATTGTTGTTATTGTGGCAAGTTGTTGTTTATATTACTTTTTAATCTAAAGTGTAAAACTATCTCACTTGTTTTGCTTCTATAATTAAAACGGGGACCGACCGCTTGTTACAAACTGGTACACTCCCAACGTTGCAACACAACACGAACTCATCAAAATGTATGTAAATTATTCATTTAAAAGAGATCCCATAAAAATAAATATTCCTGAGCTGCAGTACATGAAAGTGGGAATATAGAAGAGAGTGACGACAAATGTCCTCTTGGTGATTTTCTGCATTGTGTGCCATGAGTATATGATCGATAGGAAACAGTTTGTTTACCTTGACTTCAAAGAGTCCCATTTTAAAATGACATGACAACAAAAGAAGAAAAGGGGTGATTACTGCTCTCAGCTTTTATTAAGTAGTAGCTGAGTTTAAGACTCAGTACGGTGATTGCTGCGTGCAGAACTCTCTGTTTTGAACTCGTTGGGTGTAGTTAGGAAGAACACTATAGGTGTAGTCTTTGTTGTTTTTTGGCCTCCCCCAGCTCAGCTAATTCCCAGTAAAATGGTTTGAGTGGGTGGTCCCACTCTCTTCTACTGCATATTTACACTGTACATGAGACATACAGTAGCACACAATTTATCCTCCCTTTATATAAACGCTACCTTGTACTATTTAGTAAACTGTGGATTACAAACTAATATATTATTTAGTCATCATTGACCACTACACTTACTGTAGAACATTGCTTTCATATGCGTCAAAGCTGTTGAAGGCGCTAGGCGTATAATTAAATCAATAAAGATAGTTGTGCTCGGTCAGTAGGGTACATTGGTAGCTAATAAAGTGATTTATATTTTTACTTTTTAATTACTTGGAATTTGTTCATGGTATGGTTAGGATGACGCGGACAAGCCTCTTTTCCAAAAAACCGCTCGGACCAAATGTAGCTCAAATGGTGTTTTTGCATATTAGCAAGAGGCCTATTGGCAGGAAAATTTGGCACATATGTCGATTGGCATGGAGGCCTATTGGCATGAATGCCTATTGTCATAGAGGCCCATTGGCATTATACACAATAATGGTACTACATTATGAAATGATGAATAATAAACAGCTAAAAGTATTATCATGATAAGGTGGTTAATATAAATTATCAGAAGTATAAATTAATTAGTAAATGTAAATTATACTTTTAATTAATTAAAAATATTCCATTAAATAAGAATTGAAATTGAACAGATAGGCAAATTAAAATATAGGATGAGTAAAGCTTTTTGGCCGAAAATGCCAGTCTGGGAGCGGCCGAAGGAAACGGCAAAAAATGCTGGCATTTTTTCAAAACTGCCATTTTTTTTGAAAAATGGCATCATTTTTGGGCCAAAAAGGATGACATTATTTGAATAATGACGGCAGTTTTGACCAAAAATGCTAGTCTGGGAGCGGCCTTAATCGGGAAGGCAAAAATAGAAAATTATTGATGGTGGAACGGTCATGTAATCGAGCAACAAGCACTTCACAGCTACACTACAAGACTCATACTTAGGAACCATTAATGCAAGTTCCTATAATTTAACATTTGTACGTTAGATAGAACTTACCAAAACATATATCTAGCTTAAGAACTATTAGATAATGCATTAAAAATTTGTGCGCTAATTTATATAAAGATCCTCGGAATAAATATTAATTTGTGTTTCTTGTTGAAATTAATTTATTCAGTTTTCTGTAAAGCTATTGCTTCAACCAAAAACTGGAGGTAATTGTATTATATGTTCTATTTCCGACATATGTCCATCGGGCCAGATATATCATAAGTTTATCTTATTTTCGTCTAAACTTTCATTTGGCCATTCCAACATCAACATAGTACCGACCTCCAGCAGGGCTACAAAAAAAACAATAATAAGGCAATTAAATTCTTTATGGCGCTCCTACCTACATTTTCATTTTTCTTCGAAAATGCCCAATATTTTTCCTTGAAAAAATGCCCTCACCGCCAGACGGAGTGGGTGGAGAGGAAAAAATGCTAGCTTTTTTGAAGAAATATGACGGTGTAATCAACATATTTTTGCCAACCAATGATGAGCATTTTTTTTGCAAAAGACGCGGCATTTTTGGGAAGTGCTAATGTAGGAGCCCCATTAAAACTTGTTTCATTACCTGGTATAATTGGTACAACAAGGTATGCCCATCTGCTGCTGATCCTCATGAGCACATTCTCCATTTTTGAAAGCCTCCCAGCTGTGACAGCGGGTTCCTGTAAATAGAGCTATGCCAAGGCCTATATAATACTAAGGTAACCCCGGATCGAATAAATGACGTTATTTTATCTACCGCTAATCGGGTACGGATTTGGGCAGCCGTACAGCTGCTATACCTGTCAAGTTCCCTCCATCAATGGACTTGATGAGATACTCCCACGCCCTGTTCGGCTCAGTCACGTTGAAGTCTTCAGAGCCACCACTGGGGTAGAAGTCAATGTGGCCCATGGGTTCCATAATCGAGATCTATGGATAAACAAATGTATTTTATATATTAATTAGTATCGATTGCATTAAATAGCAATTTTTGACATTGTACTGTAGAGTACCTCCTCAAGTTCCCCACTATTTGAGTGGATAACATCCACAAGCTCCGCATGCTCTTTACTCAACCTCATCTCAGGGTTGTTGAGGTCAAACCCGGACTTGGCAGGGTCCAGCCCTGTAATCCGGGCGATTGGCACCCCCAGAATGTCCAGGATGAGCTTTCCAGCTTGGCCGATGGCGTGGGCGCCGACGTTGCTACCGATGGCGTGCAGGGCGGCCCGGTCGAGGCCGGCGTTCCGGATGAGGCGGAGGAGGAAGTCGCCGATGAGGAATCCGACTCGGACCGCTTCGATGGCGCCCTTGGGGGAAGATTACTAATATACAGCAGGAACAAAGAATTCTTGTCATGAACATAAAACCTTGGAAAAAATATACTATGGAAGTGAAAACTATTACATCAAAAACTTTGTTTTGGTTTCTTATGGTGGGAGCTCGTTTGGAATTCGTTTGGAATTCTCTCAGTCACTGGCTTGCCTGACTGAGCCACTGAGCAAACTTGCATCTCTCCTTTTTTCGTTTTCCTCCACTCTCAGCCTCAGCAGAGTCTGGAACTCGGCACACTGCTTTGGTCAAGCTGAGGTTCAAGGGAGAAAAAAGGAGAGGGGAAGGAAGCAGGAAATGGAGCTTAGGGGTGGGTCATTTAGAGTAAGACACTGAACTGAGCTCGACTTATAAACTGAAAAACGACCCATCTCAACTGGTAAAATCACTTGATTTGTGTTGTGTTTTCGAGGTTTCGCTTCCATGTATAATTTTTCCAAGGACCAACCAATCAGTGACTTCAGAGTCAAATAGGGTTTGTAATATCTTTGTTTGGAAACCTTTTGCCGTTAGATGAGACTACGAGTCCGAGTAGTCCAAATTTAGGAACAAATCTGACATTCTTCCCTTTTTATATTTGAAATTGAAACTTATATTTTATATTTACAAACTCATCTTACAGCATGCACATATAATGTCTTTGAACTACTGTTCTACATTCTATATTAATTCAGGTTTTATGTTTAGCTCTTCCATACAAAGATAGAGCAAAATAGGTAACAAGACCTTGCTCAAAATACTAATAAATATGCCAATACCAGATTCTGGCCCTTCGTTTCTCAATTAAATCCCTGCTGAGGCACCTGAGAGAATGAGTACAGAAGCTGTGTACTCTGTGGCGTGAGCAGTTAAGCTGAGGAGGACTTGAATAGCGGTTCGTTCATTTTAAAACTCAGTAGTCCTTTCAAAGATCTCTTACAATAGTAAGGTAAAGATTATACGTCAATTTTTGACTGTAATCATCACGAGATGGGGTAGATTTGGACTACTCGGACCTCTAATGCCATCTAACGGGGAAAGAGGCCAAACCAAAGAGATTACTAACTTTATTGGAGTCGAACCTGAGTCCGCTTTTGCAAGTAGTCCTCTATAAACACGTGTTTATAGAGGACTACTTGGCTTTTGCTATAAAAAGGGAGGCGAGAAGTGAAAAACTTCACACTTCCTCGTAGTTCACCTCGTAAAGAAGAACCATGGATTTCGAGGACTCGTTCGGCGCCTCCCAGCCCATCCTCCTCTTAACCAACATCGCCCTGCTCTTCGTTGTCATCCTGCAGTTCGTCAACCAATGCTGCCGGAATGACGACATCATGCATCAGTTCACCTGGGAGCAGCTCAACCGCTACAAGAAGGAGCTCAAACTCTGCCGGGAGGAGCTCAACCACTGGAGAGAGGAGAACCGCAAGCGCAAGGAGAGCTACGACATCTACATCTACAAGGTGCTCAAGCAGGTGCACCCTGACCTCAGCATCTCCTCTCAGGCCAAGGACATCATGAGCTTCCTTGTCAGCGACATCTTTGAGAGGA
>LR141858.1:0-11586 GCA_900659605.1 Tisbe holothuriae | reverse complement strand
GCGTTTTTGCCCTTGTTGGCCCGACGGGACACTCGGGTCACGCCCTCGGTGGTTTCCGTCCCCTCCTCCTTGTCCTCCTCCTTCTTCCTGGCTCTCGGCATCCTCAACGATCGGTTAATTCCCCTTTTAATAGCACTCAACACTGTTAATGACCCTTAATGAGATAATGAAGCTTGGGTCCACATCGCCACCTTCAAAAGTTCTTCTTTTCTTCTTTCTCTTCGTTTTCCATTTGATTTTCAAAGGCGGAGACCGCTCAAAACAGACGAATGAGCAGGGGGCACAGACGGAAATATAGAGGGTATTAATTCATGTTAAATGTGATGAATTGTTAGATTTCACGCCAAGACAATGGTATAAATTATGTATGCAATATTTTTAATGTATATTTTGGAATCAATTTGCACCATTAATTCGGTAATTTATTGTGACTTTGTTTCCTGGCCCTTGACCCCTTTGAATTTCTGTCCCCCCTGCTCCATCGCGCCAAAATAACGTCATAACAGCAACGGAACGGAGCGACTTTTTAGTTTTCTCAGGCCCCAACTTGCTCTCGCTCTCCCACTGCTTCGCCATGAACGTGGGCTCTTCCGACCACCGCCGCCCGTGCCGCTACGGCGACAAGTGCTACCAGAAGAACCCGATGCACCTAGAGAAGTTCACGCACCCGGAAGACGGACAAGAGACGCCCAAGGAGGACGCCAAGGAGAACCAAAAGGTAACCAAGGCTTATCTCTCTAGCTCTTTGAAGGGCATGCATAATTAATGATGTTATAATTAGGTGAGCCCCAACAAGAGGAAGCGCGAGGAGGACGAGGTCGACCACAAGCCCATGGAGCCAAAGCCGTCGCCGGAGAAGAGGACGAGGAAGAGCGCCAAGGAAAACAAGGAAGAACCAGAAGAGGACAAGAAAGAGGTGACCATTGACGAGGAAGAGGAACAGCTGCCGACACCGCCTCCAAAGGACATCAAGGAACACCTCAAGCAGAAGTTCATGGTCGACTTCCCAGAGGATTTCTTCTCCTTCTGGGACTTCTGCAAGGAGAAGAACCCCACCAAGCCCCAGGATGCTCTGCTGGCAGCCACCGGGCTCAAGCTGGTCGGCCCTTATGACCTCCTCTACAAGGAGAGCAACGCCGCCAAGAAGTGCACCAGCCCCTCAGGTCTGCTCACCCACTGGCGGTTCTACTACGACGTGCCTGAATTCCAGACGGTGCTGGCTAATGAAGACACGCACTTTCACATTGGCTACTTCAGGGACGATCCGAAGACGATGCCTGAGTTCGTGGCCTCCGCCGATCCCAAGAACGCCAAGACGCCCTGCAAACTCAGCCCACTGGGGGAGAACCTGTTCGGCGCCCTGTACCAGTACCTGTCCACTCTCGTTAGAACTGCAGCGGATCCATTCAAGATCACCGCTCTGGAGAAGCTGAAGGAATCCGTGCACGTCTACGCGACGATGAAGGCCCGCGCCACCCTAGAGGCCAAGACGCAGCGCATGAAGGCCCGCGACAAGCGCCGCCAGACTGCCACGTTTCACTCTGCCGGCATGGTCGTGCCGTTCGACAAGAAGAACGACCTGGGCTACAGGGAGGTGCCGGAGACGACCGCATCACTGAAGAAGCTCCTCGGCGCCGTGGTTAATGCCAGCACCGATGAGGAGTCTGACAAGGCGATGGACGCCATTCACGAGTTGATCACCAACGTCCAGTTTGCCAATGATGAGGGGGACCCCGGAATGGGGCTGGAGCTCGGGCTCAACGCCTTCCTGTTTGGCGGCAAGAGGCTGACCGGCTCAGTCATGCATCTGCTGAACATGGCGTATGAGCTTGTGGGGAGGCCGGAGTTTGCCAAGATTGCTTCTGCGCACTTGAAGAGGAGGAAGGAGGGAGAGTTCTGCAGGCTGGACTAGGGGACAGGACGACGTACAAAATTTATTTGAAGAATATTTTAAATCTATATATAGGACTTTGATTGTAAGTAGATATTCAGTGTGGACACAAATGTTATATAAATGCACTAAATGTGTGATGTGCCTTTGACCAAATATATAAATGTCAAGAAAAATTGCTTACTCCTTACTGAGCCCTATGGGACCCTGTAACCGACCTTGAAGACGAAAAAATCGAAATCCGACAAACATGACGTAAATAATTCATAAAGCGGTTTGGTTAACCGGAACTTAACCGAATGGCTGAATCCCACCAGAAACCGGAACTCAACTCTGCAATTTAATGGACCCGTACTAAATTGAGTATAGTTAAGTCTGATTATTTGCGACACTTTTGTTGCAGTTCAAATTGTAGGTGTTCATTGTGCAGTAAACCTAAATGGGCGATTCCGCTTAGAATTTACAATCGCCTTCAAGTCTGCGCAGTTCGGGCAAGTTTATGATCATGTCTCGGGAGGCCGGGTTATGCGAGGACATCAAACCTTAAGTTACGCCGCGACTAAAAATGCACTAGTACCTGGGTAAGATTTCCTCTTCCTACTTAGAAATGATAAAAATATGAAGTATTACTTAATAAAAGGAACATTATTATGTTTTCAAATTAATATTTATTTATACGGGTATTGAAATCATACATGGAAAATTATATATATTTTATATTAGATTCCTTACTTTAATCCATTCACACAATTAACTATTTTTAACTTTATTTACAATAGTGGTAGAATTCAATTAGATATTAAGATTTAAACATTTGTTAGTATTTAAAAGTACATAATATTTTCAACGCCATTAAATGTTTCAGCATTCTTAGGAAAAAATTATTAAATGTGAAAACGCCCATTTTAAATGGGTCAAGGGGTCAAGGGTGACGTGATAAGTGCATATTGTATTCTTACCCTTAAAATAGGTCATACAAGTACATCCGCTTATGCAGAACTCAACAACGTTAAATCGCTTACATACATTATTCAACCGTTTTCAACTTGTTAATCATTCCTCATAAGCCTTCAGACGCGACCCTAGTATTTGGCTCTTTTGTTTATTTGCAACTCTGCCTGGCCGTGCGCAAAATTACAAGTATCGCCGTACTGACACGCACCCTTCAACTCAAAGTTCTGGCACAGCGACGTCTTCAGCATGCTCTGCTTGCGCTTCATACCGTTGTTGACGGCGGACAGGCCCATCATGGACATGGCCATCCCGGTGTGGCCCATTCCCATGCCCATGCCAGAAGGCTGCATCATCATGGGCTTCTTGGCGCGGAGCTCCTCGCTGGAGTGCGCAAAGTGACACTGGAGCCCGCGCGGACACGACCCAGCCGTCTTCATGTTCTTGCAGATGGAAGTCTTGTACTGGCCATTGTTGCGGAGCTCGTGGTCGCCGTGGGCGAACGCGCACGTGGCCTCACGCTCGCAGCGACCGGTCGTGCTGTAGGACTGGCACATGCTCGTCTTGTACTTGGGGTTGGTGTGAGCGGGGTCTTCGTGTTCCATGCCGCTGGAGCCCCAGCCTGTCGCTGACGGCGTGCGCAGCTCCCTCGTCCCGTGGGCGAACGTGCACTCCATGCCATCAGGGCAGTATCCCTCTGTCCGCCATGCCGTGCACAGGACCGTCTTGTAGCGCTGGTCTGCCGCGGACGGCCCGCCGTACCCGCCAACGCCATTGTTCATGGTAGTAGCAGCCCGCAGTTCATGCTTGCCGTGCGCAAAGCTGCACTTGTCCGCGTACTGGCACACGCCTAGGGTCTGGAAGTTCTTGCAGAGCGCCGTCTTGACGAGGCTGCCGCCCCTGGAGGACGACCCTGCGGACATCGGCTGCTGCATCGATACCGAGTGGCCGCCGCCGCTCATCATGCTCGGCATCGTTGGCGGCCGAAGCTCTGACGAGTTGTGTGCAAAGGTGCACATGGGGCCGAACGTGCACTTGGGGCCGTATTTACACAGCTGAGTCTTGAAGTGAGGTGTGGAGGCGGGCAAGGCCTTGGCCACTGCGCTGGAGGAAGCAGTGGAGGGAGCCTCCGAAGACTCCGAGGACTCTCTCAGCTCGTCCTTTCCATGCGCAAACACGCAAAGGTCTGAATACTGGCACTGCCCCGTGGATTCAAAGTTGGTACACAGCTTGGTCTTGTAGTCTGCCCTTCCCTGCGCCTTGTTCAACAGCTTGGCCTTGTTCTCCGCAGTCATCTCCTCCGGCTTGAGGATGGGTTTCGATCTCAGTTCGTGCTTCCCGTGGGCGTACCCGCACTTGTCGGCGAACTGACAAAAGAACCCCTCCATGTAGTTCTTGCAGAGCTGTGTCTTGTACGTAGGGTGGTCCTCGGGGCGCTTGGTCGACATCTCGGCGTCCTTCTCCATCTTCACCAGGCTCTGTTGGAGCTCGCGGACGCCATGGGCATACGAGCAGTTCTGGAACAAAGAAATACAATCAGTGGTGCCTTGTCGCATGTTTATCAAGTGCCATTGATTCTGTACCTGTCCGAATGGGCACTGTCCATACTGAAGGAACCTCTCGCACAGCTTTGTCTTTGCCTTTGAGGCCGTTGACTCTGCCACCTGGGACACGGCCTTTCCGGTGGCGGCGCTCCTCAGCTCTGACGTGCCGTGTGCGAAGCTGCACTCGTCGCCCTTGTTGCACGGACCGGCCAAGTAGAACTGGCACAGGGCAGTCTTGTAAGCCTTGCTGTCAGGGGAGACCTGAAAGTCAATGAATAGGGGTCAACATATAAAAGAGGATTCAACGTGGTGTGTCGCTTCATTCATTCCTTACCTGCTCCTGGTTGTCCTGCTGTATCTGTGCCTGCTGTCCGTCTGTGATGGTCTCCATGGTGGGCTGTTCGTCCATGGACTGGTCGCCGGAGGAATCGTCCATTGCACTGAACTGATAGAGGGGCAGGTGCGTGCAAGGGAGAGTCTCAATCGAGCTAGGGAGAGATCTTTGCAAAGGACGGGGACTGGGACTGGTAAAAGGGGTTAAAATAGGCAGGAAGTGTGTTAAAAAGTGTGATCAGTCGGCCATTTGGGCACAATTTGCGTTCTCTCTGGTCCTGGCAGTGGCAACTGGCAGGCAGGCAATCATCAACTGGCTGAGGTCGTGAGAAAAAGAAAGATCCGAAATCGAGGCAACGGAAAGCCGAGCGAGTCTCTGTTTTGAGGAAGTGAGAGCTGTTGAGACGTGTCGTGCGAGGGTCGGAGGCCGAGCCAAACGGGGCTTTCGGTAAGAGCAGCGTCGGCTGAAGAGAGCGAGGAAAGCGGAACAATCGAAGGGAACTCACGCAACCTTGCAACTACATTCTACATTCAAGCCGTTGTTTTAACGTTATCTCTTATTATCTACATTCGATTATTAAAACTTAAGTTATCTTGCGGCAACAAAATGATTTTAGAGCCGGGAAAATTATTATACTTAATATACCTAATTAACAATATTTCCAGATCTCCTGGAGCAGTAAAGTACATGAAAGATGTTAGAGAACTTTCGTAAAATATTAGGATGAAGTAAAAACACTTGGTTAAGGACTTTCATCTTCTTTCATTCGATATATTTAGGTATGGGAATTGACTTATGATCATTCATTATTTGTTACGTATGAAACTCCTAAAATAAGTAAAATTCAATCTCAATAACTGATGAAGTTAATATTATCGAAACATTTCGTATATTCAGATGTTACAACAGGCAACTAAATTGTTGCATCCTGCCAGTCCACACTACTTATTCCATCGATAAACTCGTATTCACCATACTCCATCCATCCTAATGCATGTACATGTATATCAGCAATAAATCGCAAAGAACAATGCAAAATTTGCACTGAGATTGGCGCCACTTGAACATGTAGATTGCACTTTCAGTTTGGTCGCGGCCCCCATGTGGCGATCCATATTAATGGCACAACTGGCCGAAACGACTTCATGTGAAGATCCTCCACAACTTGCATGATTGCATACAGGTTTCTCTCTCTTTCTTAGGATGCTACTTCTGTGACCTAAACCACTTTTAGAATTCCATTGGCTTATCGTACTATCGCCAAAAGAAGTTTGCTTAAGACAACTGGTCATCGTTCCTGCTTTCAATATGTTGGCGCAGGTTTTCTAGTTTATTTAAGAGTAGTTTTAGAGTAAATATGGAATAAATGACTTAGTCAGATGTCAATATTTGACCGTTATGATATGAACTACGCCCAAAATGCAATGATTGAAAGTTGAGATAGAAAAGCTGGATGACCAATTGCATATCTTGTTTATTGCAAATATCCTTTATGTGTTGTAGCTTTTAACCCTAGATAAAATAGCTTATAACCTAGATTATGGATAAATATTACTTTTTCTAAATGTTATACAAACGTGTTTTAATTGTCATTTGTTGCATGTCTTCTTATTTGCAAATATTAAGGGTGGAGTGCAGTGCCGTGCATTTTAATCTCTCAAAGCGAATGCTACGAGTAAATTTCCTGTCCTGTAAGAATATTCCGGTAATTACTAGAAAAATTAACAGGTTTGCAGTCCTAAATTTTAAACTGAGGCATTTTATAATATAGGAGTTTTTAACTTAAATTGTAACCCTTAAATCCAAGTATAAAATTTTGATTTTAACAGTTTCTAATATGTCTAAAAAGCAGTTTAATTTTGAACCACAGAAAGTACATTTGCCCTCAGCCGGATTTCAGTTGACCCGTCAAAATTTCTTCTCTCGTTCTACTGGTTTAACAGAATTTGGGGGATTATTCCCTCCGAGAGAAAAAAGTCTTCACGTTGAACTTTGTGTTTTACAGCTTGATTGGTATACAATTCATGCAATAATAAGGCACAATGTCACAAGTAACGAACCAAACCATCTAGAGGGTGTTGTCCGCTTTTAGACCTTTTGGAATTAGATTTTAGAGTTCGCCCGATTCTCTCAGTTGGCGGAGAAGGAGAAAGAAGAAGGAGAAGAGGCGCAAAACACTTTTATAGATCAGGTTTTCATTCCACATTCGTGGCTTCTGGTGTCTCTCTCACCTCTGCAATAATAGCAATAAAACATGTTCAAACAACGGACTTAACACCCGTCATAAAGTATGAAATCAAGTGTGCCAATAAAAGTGTTTTATGTGTTTGTCATCGGGTTTTGTTGTCAATGTGCGTGTGCTCAGTTTAATGATGAAGTTGATCGGGTTTCGAGTAAGCGGAATGCGGCATCCAGACCCGACGTGAAGTACCTGGTTTTGGCGTCGAGGGTGCTCAGGCCAAATACAATTTATAAAGTAAGAATAGCTTTCGATGAATGAACATGAGAGCATAATGTTTGATCAATGCTAATCGAATGGCAAAATTATTGGAAGGGAAGGAAAATGATTTTGGCTAGACCTAGACACTATAAATTTGTGTCTGGGGAAAGCTGAAGTGGGGCCGGGGAATATACAATGCATCTTCTATTGATGTTTTAAATACTATTTTCAAATATTTTCAAATACAAGATCAATGTGGAATATGGCTATAAACTATTATAAAAATATATCATTGATATGATCTATTTCCCATTTTTTTCCCTTATTAGATCCTTGTCCTCCTCCTGCCGTCCTCCACCCCCACCACCGTCACCGCCTCTCTCTCCTCCAACGGCGTCTCCGTCTCCAACAACGCCGCCTCTAACCCAATCATCGCCTCAGGCCAGACCACAGAGATCCTGCTCAGAGTCCCGCCGGACAACAGCAACGGCACTGCTGAGTATGTGCTGCGGGTGCAGGGTGCGCGGCCGGGAGGGGGAGTCGTGTTCCACCATGAGCAGAAGTTGGAGTTTGAGAGGAGGTTTCTCTCTATTATGATTAGTACCAATAAGGTAAAACAGTATATGATTGCACATTTCAAGTGCACTTTGAAGTAAAATTGACTGCATTAAGACTAGGACTATTCATGCCTCTTGTCCCACATAGGCTGTCTACAATGCTGAGCACCCCATCCGTATACGTGTGGTAATGCTGACCACCTCCCTGCAGCCGTTCACTGGCATCGCCGACCTGTTTGTGCTCGACCCGGATGGCTTCGTCATCAGGAAGTGGAACTCAAAGGAGCTCAATGTTGGGGTGCTCACGCAGACATTCGTGCTCCCACTGTATCCAAAGGTAAAACCTTCACTGATGTAAAGTTGTAAACATGTGGAAGAACTGATGTAAAAATAACATTTCCTGGAAGATGGATATATAAATTTGTCTTTATCTGACAGATTTTAATGACCATGAGTGGACCATAACCTTAGGAATTAATCAAAGGAATGCATCGAATGGTGTATTAACCATTGACGTACTAATCTACCATTATATGCATTAACACAATCTTTGGTGAATCCTTGGCAATCTAAACAGTTTTAGGTCTCCATGGTTGTATCACATAACTAGCATGCCTTTTATACTCTTTTATTGTACACGTAAAATTTGTCTGGCCTATCCTTCTAAGGTGTTTCTATCTAAAGAAAAATGCATTTGATGACCCGTCAAACAGGTTTTTGTAGCTTATGCATTTTTGGACGAGCAATTTAGATTGCATCAATGACGGCTCAATTTATCACTTCAGAAGAGGTAAAAAATGAAGATGCTCAATATGTAGTTACGCGTACAGATGTACATTAATTACTGGCTGTTCCAGCATATAAATATGTTATCTCTAAATTGTATCCAATGTGTCCTTCGTGTTCATGATATGGTTCTTGTAAGCAAGGCAAAAGTTGTCACACTTAAAATTTACTATATCACTTGTAAATGTTAAGAAATAATACGTATATTTAATATTTTACATACTGCACTGTGCACTAATGTGTCAAATATAAATGCTACTTTCCAGGTCGGCTTCTGGACAATCCGCGTCCGAGCTGAAAGTCAAACCCAAGAGCTCCGCGTCAAAGTGGAGAAGTTTTACCTGCCCAAATTTGAGCTTGTCGTCGTGATGCCCGCCTTCGCCCTGGACACGGACGACACGGTGGAGGCCTCGGTGGAGGGCGCGTTCATCACGGAGAGGATCGCCAAGGGAAATGTGAGGGTGGTGTGGTATGCCAAGAAGGTCGACTACCAGACGCCAATGTATAACGACACAGTGCTCTACAGAGAGGTATTTAATGCAGTAAAGCATGATAACTTTGATTGGCACTTGTTAATTAATTGAAATACACATTTTGGGTGAGTGATGCCCTTCAATGTGTTTAAATACAATTTTCAGGAGTACAACCACCGACGCAAGTTCTCCAACGTGTACCACAACAGCCTCTACCACCACGACGGCGACAAGGACAGTGACGTCGACACCATCGTGTCCACCTACTCTGACCCCCTGTCCAACCATACGAGGAAGGGTGCGCCGCACAGACCGCTCACCAACCCATGGACTGTGATACGAAAGGACGTTCAGATCTTCAGTGTGTTGAGGCCGGTGGAGCCGTTTGTGCTGCATTTGGAGGAGGTGGAGCAGGTTATGGGAGCCAAGGATGGGATACAGGTGCCTAAACTTTTATTAAGTACATGTTATATTGTGCATATAAGAACGTTATTCCAGGTTCGGTGTGCAGCAGAGCTCGTAGAGGTGTTTTATAACGAAACTCAGACTGCTTTTGGAGAGACGAGAATCATTGGGCAGAAACTGGAGCTCAAATTTGTGGGAGCGCAGCCGTTTGTGTTCAAGCCGGGAATGACTTTTGAGGGTCAACTAGCGGTAAGATTAGTAAAATGTGTTGGAATATTAATTAAGGCTAATAAAGTTAAACCTATTTTAGGTTTTATACGACAATCTTGTACCCTTGGAAGAAGATATTTTACAAAACTCAAGGCTAATCATAAAACCTGTTGCTCTGCTTGATAATGGACAGACAGTCAATTTAGAAGACCTCATTGTGCCAACATTAGACGAGGAGACATCAGAAAGAGGTACATTTTAACATTATAAATGCATTATAATATGTTCATTACATTTCTTTATTTTGTTAGAAAAGGAATCCGATTTGGACAACTCCATTGAAGAAGATGAAGAAACGGATTCTTCAAAATCATTCACTTCCACGATTCAATCCTTCATCCAGAGAGAGTCAAACAGAGAGTTCCGACGAAGCGGAGTCCACGCATTTAAATTTGAAATTCCCGCCAAAACGAAACGATTGAAGATCCTCGCCGAGTTCGTCAACGAAGACGTGGGCAAGGCCGCTGCTGAGGCGGAAGCCTATGCAGCGCACTCTAGAACAGGGGAAAACTACCTCAAGGTCATTGACGGTTACATTAATATAAAAGTCTTTCTAATTCACATGAGTAATTCATCTTTCAGGTCACTTCTAATACCCGTAATGTGAGTGTGGGCTCATTTGTCGTGTTCCATGCTAAATCCTCATTCCCAATGACACATCTCGACTGGTTAGTGATGAGCAAAGACATTATATTGATCAGTGGAAGGGAGTTGGCAGGGAACATTCATCCAGGTTTGAGTTACATTGTAATACTCCTATCACAAAGTAATAGTGTTATAATTACAGAGATTGTAACCTTCAGCGTCGTTGTGAGCTCTGAAATGGCGCCAGGCTTCCATATAATCGTCCACACTTTGGACCACACCGCCATTGACGTATCCGAATCCATTGACCTCATCTCCGACTCGATTTATATGCCAGTGGACGCCATCAAGCGGCATGAGATTGAGTTCTCCACCAACCAGGTGAAGGATCATCTCAAGCTGAGCGTTGAGTTGACGTGTCGGGGTGATCCCGGGGCTGTATTCATGACCGCTACAATGAGGGAGAGTCTCTTTGCTGCTCAGGGAGTCAACACTATTACTAAGGCAAATCTTCTAAAGAACCTTCACCAGTAAGGACTTGCCTATACTGTCAAATATACGCTGAAACTTTGTCATCATTTCAGGTTAGAGACAAGTCAAGAGAATCTGTTCCACACTGTGTTCAAGACAACCCGGGAGGGTGAAACTCCGGATGACATCCAATATTACCAAGTAAGATTTTAATTATATTTATACACATACAAATCTAACTTTACCGTTTATCCAGTCCATGGACTCATCACCAGACACCAATCGCAGCCTGTCCAGTAAGAACCTTCTCCTCTTCTCCAATGTGGTTTCCGCTCCCTTATCATCAGAGGCCGCTGCATGCAATGTCAGCCTCGGGGAGAGACCGTGCCTATCCAAGGGATGCTTCAAGGAGGATGAGCTTTGTGACGGCAAGAAGGATTGCGAGTAGGGTTAAACAACTTATAATGTTTAAAACGTCCTTAAAATGAACAGTTATCATTTAGAGATGGCGTCGATGAACGTGGATGCCGGGATGACATTTCAGAAATGATGACTCAAATTCAGAGATACAGACTTTCAAGGTATAGAAGTTTGTGCTAATTATGTCTATTATGTCTACCAAGCCCGTATATTGACTATAAAACATAGGCAGAGCCGTTTTGAAGACTTTTACGACATTGGCGACGGAGACTGGGCGTGGATCGACACCAACATTGACGAGGACGGCGAGCAGTTCGTGACGGTTCCGATTCCAGAGACCCCGGATGACTTTTACTTCCACGTCTTCAGCCTGAGCAAGGAACGGGGGATCGGCATTCTGGACCGGCCACCGAGCTACAGCACGACGAGGCCTGTGGATTTTTACTGCGAAGCGCCGGA
>LR141856.1:0-11583 GCA_900659605.1 Tisbe holothuriae | reverse complement strand
GCACGGTTAAAATATTTCCCCCGTGTCTGAATTGCAGCTGCCGTTATAGTTTTTTAAAATGTTGTTGGGAGAAGAAGAAAAGTTGTCTGTTAAAATATACATTTACTCTCGTATTTGACATTTGAATTTGGCCTTTTAGAAGCAACATGTACGTATATCGCGTGCACTTTTGTTGCAAAAACTAGTACGAATTATTTGCAAAAAGCGAATGCGGAAACTTTTGCAGACCGTAATAATAACATGACGGTTATAAAACCTCATTTAATTGCAAAAATGAACAAAAAGAGCTCCCCGTTCAAGATACACATCTGCAAGTCGGTCTAAAAACGGAGTTTAAAACGTTTTTTGAAATGAGACACCCCGTTGGGTGTCAGTCGAGAGCTCCTCCCCGAAGAGGTCGCTAGAAAAGTATACACAAAAAAGTGGCTGGAAAATTATTGAGAGAAGTTGTCGGCGTGTATAGCAGTTCACACTGCACCTCTAAGAAAAAAAAGCTCGTTTCCCTATCCGGTGTGCACAAAATTCTCCTCCTCTGCCCTTTTCACAACATTTTCTCCTCCTATGTATTGTAAAAAGCTGCGGCAGAAATGGGAGAAATACCCTTCTTCTCCTAGTTCTTCTATCCTTACTTAAGCCGAACAACTGCGGCTAGCTCGATCCTCCATCTCCTCACTCAACCGAGAGAGTTTTTCTTCCCATTCTCCTTCTTTCCAAGAACTGCAAGAGAACAAAGCATGTATATGAGGCTGAAAGCGAGTGTGTATGTACGTATATACACCCATATTTGTGGGTTTCAGAAGATTGTTTAAGAAAACTTTGATGCATATAGAGACTATAGCGGTCTGTTCATGCTCTGAATATTGAAAACTGCCCCTCTAAGCGATCAATTGTCTTCAAATTGAATCCAGAGACTTCTATGCATCATTAAACAACGCTATAAACCGTCTTCAAATATTGAATGTTGACTCTCTTCGATCAGAATATCACAATCGACCCCCTGCCCTCGAGTTTATTTTTGTAACATTATCATGTCAAGAAATGAATGCGGCACGCACTCACCATGTGATATCAAGTACAAACACGATAGAGCACACATCCAATTACGTCTTACATGAAACATTAATTGCGTGCATAGTTCCCTTTGCCGCATAGTATCACACATGGGGAATGTGTATCGATTTATCGAGAGGAAAGTCCAACCATGCATTGGATGGAGTTAAAAGTTCTCTTTATACAGAACCTGTAGCTGAACAAAGTTACGAAATGAGAAAGCTTGTGAAATATGAACCGTCTCTTGTGACACAGTGGGAATGAAGGCGATAGATAATGATCTCGAATGTCATCTATATTGAACAACTGTGTGACTCACCATGTCTTAAAATATCACATATTCATGTTTTGATCCATGCATTGAGCTGTTGAAATATTAATGTAGCACATTTGTAGATAGAGTTGAAAAGGCTAAAAATAAAATAACATTGCACATGTGTTTTGTGCTGTTCATGCTTATCTAAGCAGAGTTTTAACACATTCTAATACGTCTGATATTAAATATACTCCGACCTCAATATTTAACCTGGGAATGCATTGGAGTAGAAAATAGAGCTGTGAGAGCTGCACGAATTCTTCTTTAATATGCCTATCGCCTGCAGGTACTAAAACATGCCTACGAAATAACTTGTGTGGGAAAAATACTGTTTTATTTTTTAACAGCTGAGAGTTGAAAACGTGTTTTACTCAGCGTTCTAGTTTCACAGAAGTCAATAATACGGCAGAGAATGAAGTATTTTATAAAATACTCTTTTCATATGTTGTATGTCAATAGTTATATAGAAATCAATAATAGGTTGCCATGCCAAAGTTCCAATTAGTCATCAATAAGGCCTTCCACATTGGGTCTGTTAGAAAATTAGTTAAAATTGTTTCAAGGCTCCACTCCACTGTGGCTTGATTAGGCCCCACTTTAAGGTCCATTTCATGATTAACTCCTATTCCAAATGTGTCTGGCTTGCTTTTCGCAGCACTTTATAAAAAGCCTGCAATCACTCCTAATGAGCCAGAAAATGGAACAAGAGAGAGAGAATATCCCTGCACAGTTTTATTGCCTGTGCACTTTTTCGCTTCCAGACTTTTTACAATTATATCATCAAGGGCTTTGTTTTAGGGTCTAGCCAGACAACATAGAGTGTCCTCTACATATATACGAAAATATCCTATATCTGTGTTTTTACTTCTTATTCAATCACAAATTGTTCGATATTTTTGCTAATATCGTACGGTTAAGAGTTCACTTTAGATAATTTTTTTCTGCAAAAAGCAATCGTGCGTCAAAAGCAAGGTTCCAAAATAGTGCGTTATTTTCCCCTACCGGCCATGCAATATCATAAAAGCCGTATAATATTTAACTGCCTCTACCTTTACTACTACCTCAGGACGGCAGAGTATATAGCTATGAAAAGTGACCACGTCGCTGAGCAGCTTAAAGGCATGAATAAGCAATATAGAGAGATGTTGGAAGAATGCCGAAAACAAGGTACAAAAGTGGCAAAAGTTGCAGCCAATATTTAATACAAGAAGAAGTTACAAGACGTTGTCTTGTTTACCAAAAGCCCTGGGAGGAATTTTCCGATCTGAAACTGACTGGAAAAAGAGTGTTTGATGAATTGGAAGCGAGAACAATTTCCACGTCCGAAACAGTTATGTTCCAATTTCTACCCGAGTGGATATTCGTAAACCATGATATTTGGAGAGAAAAAGGAATAGTTTACTGATGATACCTCCTCTGCGCTGTTAATATTTATAACGGTGAACTTTCCTTTCCCTCAGAGAATGAAAAAAGGTCGAAATTCCTATTATAGAAAAGGTCAAACAATCGGGAGAAGGTTTTCAATGGCGTCATAGACATGATATCGGTATAATGACGTAAATGTGTCGTTAGTATTCAAATACAATATAAATCTACCATTAACATTTTGCAAACGCCACTATTCGTCCTACGGCTCAAATATGGGAATAGGACGGCAGCAGCATACACAGCTCAGGCCATCGTGGATGATGATGATGATGCATATACGTTCAAGTCAGGACTTGAATAGTCTGCAGCGCAGTACATCTCTTTTTTCAGGGCAGCTAAAATACACACAAATCGCGCTCTCACACAGCATAAAATGTGTGTAACACATTGTACGTTATGGCTGTGAACAAAGAATCCGGTTTCCAAAAAGCTCTTTGTTAACCGGGCTCTGAAATGTGTGCATTTGTTCTTGATAGTAATTGTAACCTTCGCGCTCCTACAATCTGTACGAGAAAATCCTTGAGACTCTTTAATTGTCTCTTGTCATTCCCAGTCGATTTAGAATTGAGGAGAAAAATGTACTCTGACTATTCAAGAATATTCCGTGTACTGTGCCGCCGTCGCCTGCTCCAATTTCAATGTCCTCGGCAGTCGATTCTGTATCGTTACAAGTCTCTGCAGCATTCTGAGCAGCATTGTAGAGCAAATGGACCTAAAGTTATCTCCTCCCTCGCTGCTGCTGCTGCTCTATTTAGACTCTGAGCTAGCCTATCTTAGAAGAGCACTGCTCACAAAAAGGGACAGCAAAACGTGTATCTCTGTCCTAATTCACTGCACACACAAAAACAGTAATTGGAGCAGCCTTTTTGAATGTGCTAGAGATGGATTCGTTTAATAACGAAACCCTCAGCAGACCGTGCCTTGTTTTTACCCGACAGAACCCCGACTCTTTTTTGTGTGTTTATATTGAAACGGGGGACCGTCCGGTATGAAAGCAAGTCTCGGAGAAAATGAAGCGTAAATATATAATATATTTTACAGACGGAGTTTTAACCGACACGAAGTTAAAGTTTTCAGAAATACACCTATTTAAAATGCAGGTAAAGTATTCAGATATATCGCAGAAGCCATTGCGAATTATGAATATTTTAACGATGAGTGGAAGTTTTTTTCCACAAAACTCTGCTTATCCCGAGAATTATGATATTATAAATGCATCGGTTAGGGGAATATTATTCTGGAGGGTACGAGCTAATCCGGCAACTTTTTATACCTCTGCATCAAAGGTTGTAAAAGGCCAAGTTGACATCAAAGCGGAACGACGACGATGTTCTAAAAGGTGATTTTTCTGCCCATTGCTTATGATCAAAAGCCTTTCTAGAATATCAAGCATCATCATTTGCTGGGGAAATATATCTGCAATCACATATTATACGACATACAAAGCTCTGCTAAAGAATATATAATAATATCAAGCTGCTGCTTCTTCTCTTATCTAGCTTCGTTCCTTTCCTCTCCACTATTTCTTTTCCCAGCCAGCCATTTTTCAAAGCCCCCCTTGAGCTAGGAATAGAGAAGAAGAAAAGAAGAAGAAGAGGAGCGAACGACGTTCCTGGCCGGGTCGGGTAGGAGGAGTACTAGTAGTAGCAGCAGCAGTTCAGCGAACATACATACATTTATACAGCACTAGTGGAAAAAGCAGCATGGCACAGTGGTTATATTAAGAACTAATTTGGCACAATAATTACAACTTAAGTCAATTATTATTAATATCTTGTCACAATGTATTGATACGTAAAATAATAATCCCGAACCCACTGTGCAGAGAAGTAATAGAAGCAGCTTGAAGCTGCTGTTAATGATGACGGTCCCTCTCTTGCTCTTGCTGCAGCAAAAGCTGCTGCTGCAGGCGTAGATTAGGCAGATCGACACAAAAACGAAATATATATGGATTCAATCAAAACACATTCGACGCCCTTAATAATGAATCGAATAATCGTGTAGCATTGCATCAAGTCTGCCTGTGTACTCAGCTAAATGCAAATATTAGGCAAAGGTTTTTGCCTCTTATCTTAATTTTGTTTTCAGTCCCTTAAAGTTTCAACTATCAAAAAATGTAAAACTGATGATAATAACAAAGGTGTTTGTAATTTGTAGAGAACATACGAGGATGAACCAATGATTTTTGAACGAGATATGTAAAAACGGATGAGGGGGACCAGCTACTATGCTTATATACTATAGTTGAGGAGCTGGTCGTCGGCAGGGGTCGACTTCTATCATTGGCCCCTAACTGCCAGCAGCGGCAGCAGCAGTTACGTTGGCCTCGCTCTTCAAAAGAAGAAATGCAGCAGCAGCTTGGCTTAATACTCAGAAAGCTTCTACCAGTTGTTTTCCTCTTCTAAAGACTTTTTATCATTGTGTCCAACATTCGTTCCTTCCTCCTTTGGAGTTATTAAAATATGTTTAGTTAGGGGAATGAGGAAATTTGCTTATATAGTTTAAGACGGGAAAATGGCTTGCACGAAACGGCTCCGAAAAGAGATCGGAAGTTTAAAAGCATTCGAACCAGCTGGAGGAAAAAGGAAAGGAAAGGAAAGGGGGACCGCCTAGGCAAACTCTTTAAGTCGGGAGATTTGTACCCTTATATTGAGGGAATTGAGGTCCTATTAAGCACAAATACTGTGTCTTTTGATATTATTAAACAAGTACTAAAAACGAAAATAAATCCTGCCTCCAGTGAGATTCGAACTCACGACCCCTGGTTTACGAGACCAGTGCTCTGCCACTGAGCTATAGAGGCCAAGACGAGAGCAAGGGACAATTTCGAAAGCCACAACGGTGGCTGGCCTTTTTGGTACTTTCCACACTGGAAAGTACTTTTATTTCCACGGAATGACACAGGATATGACGGGCAGTAAGTGCGCAGTCAGTTTCTTTTAATTAGACGTTTCTCTAAATCTTTCCAGAAGAGTGTACTTGTCAAAAAAGGAATGCAGCTTCGACCATAAATATCGCATTTCACCCACCCGTGTTTCAACGGTTGTCTAATTAAAACTCTCAAGTGCTTCCTGACCAAATAAGGCTGCTAGGAATGTCAAAATGGCCAGTTTATGAGAACAGCACCTGCAAAAGTACTTTTACTTTGTCCTGAATCCAGGCATGTAATAAACCTTCGATTGAAAATATATTTTCGAGGTGTTTATGAAGAATACGGGTAGTTTCAAACAGAGATCAATACAGTAGGTACTCTATTGATCTCTGGAGTAAAATATATTCTGGAATCTTGACTCGTCAGGATTTGCTTGCTTATAAAACTTGGGTGTCTTTCATTATTCTAGGATAAGAAATCTTCATATTTTGAGTGGCAATGTGGGTAGAAAGTGGAAACTTATTACTCAACGAAAATTATTATTCAATAAGTTTGGCAACGTGACTCTGATGACATAAACCCTGTTATGTCAAAAGAGAAAGAAGACGTAACGTACGTCTCTCCTCTCTCTCTCTCTTGTGAAAGAAGAAGCTTGTTTAGGGTTCAAAAAGCAGGAAGGAAGGCTTATAGAAGTTCCCCAAAAATGAGAAGTAGAGAAAGCTCTTCTTCTTCTTTCTTCTTCTTTCAACTGTGTCTAAAGCTTGGCTTTCATATTATTGTTTAACGACCGCGTCGCATCATCATCTCTGAAAGCCAGAACATTTTCAGAAGATTGTTTAAAGATGAACTTTCTGTATTGAAATAGGGCAAAAGTTTGTATTTGTTATGTATAATCTTGTACATATTGGATCCGTTGATTTGGATCACATGATGATCTGACATTCAAGCAAATAATGGAAGAAGAAGCCTTTTAAATATTATCGATTTTGGATAAGGAAAAACGGTTACAGCAGCAGAAGGGAAACTTTAAACGACTTTTTTTGTCTAATCCCTTCTATCGTATTTTGTAACATTTTTCAAGTCGTAGTATCAGTAATATTATTTACGACGTGTTTTAAGCCCTTTCTATACAGTGCAATGAAAATACAAGAGATTAAATTTCTGGCTGCTGAACCTTACACAGTATAAAAAAGTGCTTGCAAGCTAGATCAGAATCTTTCCCCCTAGCTAGATTTACGGCAGCCAGCAGCATTATTTTTACAATTCTATGGGGGCCATAGAAATGGACTAGCCTGCTGCTGCTGCTTCTGCTTGCTCAGCGCTTTCAGTACACCCCGGCCGGGCTGGGCCACGGCCCCAACGTGGAGGCGGCCAGCATGTTCAAAACGGAGGGGTTGTCTGTCCGGCAGTTCACAGCTGGAAGAGGAAAGTTACATAAAAGCTGAACTGATGTGCAGACAGGGGCGACAGGCTGAGTCAGCATGTGGGCCAGCTGAGTGGATAGAGAGACAGCGGCGTAGGAATCCGGGAGATTAAAAAATATATACTGGTGCTGGCATCTGTAATTTTTTGGATAAACTAAAATGACGCAAAGTATATTGCAGAGAAGAACCGTTGGATTTAAATATAAAAACGTTGCTGATGTATGCCTTTCTTTAAAAGAAGCAAAGTAGCAGTAAGAACTGCTACCTCTTAATAAATTAATTAGCTAAAGTATGCACAGATGTTGCAGGATAAGTAAGGATTGCAGCATAGGCATATATCGAAAAGCTAAACTTAATGTCTAAAGATTGATTTTTAATATGCTTACCAAAAATGTTCTGTGTAAAACTAGTCGCCTAAATATATTTACAACTTCAAACCAAGACCCTCCTTGCAAAGATAATTTGTTATTAACTGCATTCTATATTCCATTGGGTTCTTTCTTTTTATAGCAATATATCCTGTCCATTTGTTTGTAAGAAACAATTCAATAATATAAAATTAAAGCATCCTATTACATAATTATAATTATTGCGAGTCATTCCGATAATCTGCTACGACGAAACGGTGAAATGAATGCTCCCAACGCAACGTCAAAGCAAGCAGAAATGTGACACTTTCAGTTCAATTCTCCTTCTGAAATTGATATGCATTTCAGTCTCACTACCAGAAGTGCGCATACGTGTTAACTTATTAATATTATCTTATACTTTGGTATTCAATTTTGTTGAAATATATATACTTTAATAACTAATGCGTATCTACAGCATCTCTTAAAAGCTAATGTCTAAATGGGCATGGCATTGAAACTATGCCGGACTCTTCTTTCCCTTCTTCTTCTTCAGCTCGCTCGCGTCCTCGTACCCGTCCTGCTTGCTGACCCGGCCCGACCTGGTCGAGGTCGACCGCCTCTTCTTGGCCTTCTCCGGGGACCCGATGCTGTTATTCTCATCATCCATTGGCGCTGGCACTAACGGTAAGCCCGCGGGCAGCGGTAACGCTGTGAAGCTGCTCCCTGTCGCTCCCGCAGACACCCAGACGGGCTCCTTGCACATTTTGGACCGATGGCGCATCATCTTGGGCCGCGATGCGAAGATCTTGTTGCAGTTGGGGCACTCGGTGGCCACCGGGAAGTGCAGGTCCGCCATGTGAGTGCGCGCGTGGCTCTTGGTCTTGAACTGCTTCTTGCAGAAGTTGCAGAGGCCGTCTTGGCCGAGGGTCTCGTCGGCGAGGGCGTTGGCGTTGTCTGAAAGAACAGCAACATTTAAATCAAAACCTTTTGAACCTTAAATTGTAACCGTACCTGAGTTGTCCAAGTTGAGCGCCTCGGTGCCCAGCTCTGCGCTGACGTTCTCCGCGGCACCGGTGCCCTCCTCTTCATCAAAGTCGTCGAATTCATTGTTGCCGCCTCCACCGCCGTTCGCCTCCTCAAAGTCCGAATCCACGACACGGCCGCGCTCTCCCTCCTCCTTCATCGGCCGCGGCTGCTGCATGTGCAACGTCGCCTGCGGGTGCGTCAACCCCTTGACCTGCAGCCGCTCCGCCGCGCGGAAGAACGACTCCAGCTGCGCCTCGGCCACGTTCACCTCGCCCTCGTACATGAATGTGAGCAGGGCCTCCATGTCGAGCACGCTGATGTCCCACAGGAGCAGCGTGGGGCAGGCGGCGCCGCGGGACGTCGCGATGACGCGGCGCAGCACGCCGGAGCACGCGGACAGGATGAGTCTGTGCGCGCGGACCTCGGAGCCCTCGCAGATGAGGGAGATGTCGAAGAGGTCGCTCTCGGAGGCGCGGAGCTCGGAGAAGGCGCTCTTGAGGCTCGTGGTGTAGTCGTTCCAGCGGAGGCAGAAGTTGTTGCCGCCGGGCTGCTGTGGTTGGTGGATGCTCTCGCCCATCGTGGTCTCTTTTTTGTCGTCTTGCACTGAAATAATAAAACGGAGAATTCCTGTTAAGTTACTTTTGCTACACTAAACGCCTTCCAGAGGCTCAACATTGGGAATCGCTTTATTATTATGCTGAAAGAAAAAGGGTACAAAACCGTCAAATATCAAAGTTGCCCTTCTGTCATCCTTCAATGTTAGGAGTATTGTCTTGGCTGTCGCACTGGAAACACTGGTTTCGATTCACTTTATAATGCCTTAATATTCGCCTTCCTTTGATTCATCACAATAAATGTCCACTTTCCACACCAAATCACCGCTTTGCAAACTTGTGCACATAGTCCCGCACTTTGACCTTGAAGCCGTCCCTATCCCGGGCATAGTGGTCGGCAGCCTCATGGTTTAGAGGGTCCTCAAAGTTGAGCAGATCGGTGAAGAGAGAGTTGAGGCCCCAAATGACGTCCTTCAGCTTCCGAGTGGGCGCCCAACCGAGGCCGTCGAGGGCGTTTACACGGAGCAGGCTCAGGCACACCTGGCCGTCCTCGTTGATGTTGGGGTGCCAGAGGCGGGTCAGGCACCGCACGGACGGCGGGCTCAGGTTGTAGTCCTCCCCAACCACAATCCGGAACTTGAATTTCCCGCCCGCCCAGTAGCTCTCCTCTGGGCTGATGGACAGGTTGAAGTCGTGCAGGGCGTTGGGGTCCTCGAACTTGACCTTGCACCCGGGCGGGAGGTTCTGCTCCATCTCCTGGACCTCCTTCACCAGCAGCCTGTCCCTGATGGACGCGCGACCGCCAGGCAAGTTGGAGTGTCGCCCTCCGCCGCCGCCGCTGCTGCTGCCGCCGTCACTGCCGTCGCCGCCGTCCCCGCGGAGGCGCTTGGACAGGCTGATCATGTCTGGGTTGCACCTCAATTCCCACTAATATCGACCACTCCTGGGCAAAGTGCAGCTCTGTCTGTGCTGGCGTTCTTCGTTGCTCCTGCTGCTCTCTGCCGTCTAGGGAGGGAGAAAGAGAGAAAGAGAGGCAGGAGAGACAAGGGAGAAAGAGAAAGAGGAGAGAGGAGAAAGAGAAGAGAGTGCAGGGATGACACGAGGAGAGAGTGGAGGGAGCGGTCGGAGAGACAGTGGCAGGGCAGGGTTAAAACGGCCGAAATCCCGTCCTGGGCCCCTTGGGGTGTCCTGGATTTGCGTCACGACGTCTCAAGTGTCCGTGTTTAAGGTGCGTGTTTTGAATTTGTCCGTCTTCGCGTCAAGATTGCGTCCGTAAATTGGGTCTCCGTCCGTCCCTGGACGGCCGGCTGCAGGGATTTAAGACGAAGGGACGACACTTTTCTCAGAAGCTGCCAAGTAGACTATCTTCTGCTGCAGTTTTATGATTGAAAAGCTACAAAAACCAAAATTATAGCTTCATTTGCCATGAAGTAGAATTTTGTTTGTGATTTTGTTATATTTTAATGTCATTTTATTGTCTTTATTGCAGCTTTTACCGTTTATTTGGCGTTACGCTTATAGCACTCTCCTCGAAACCCCGCTTTTTTATGCTGCGGACGAGTTCTCTCTGCGGACGATTGCGGACCTAACATTTTCGAGCTTGCGAGGTTGACAGCGGAGCTGGGGAATTGTTCCGTGAATTTCGTCGCTTTTAAATAAGGGCGGAAAGAGGGGTTTTAAACGAGAAGTAGAGGAGGATAGCTACCTTTAAATACATATATAATTATAGGCAGCTAGAGGAGGACTATATCAGATACGAGTCATACGACTCTATTCTCTATAGAGTCGTACCTGACTATATATAAAATGTTAAACCAGAAGCAGCCTGGTTCCAGTAATACTGACATACATGTATATTACACTATTTAAATCCCAGATTTCATACCATGCCAAGTGACTCTTTAGTACAAACCTGTTATTAATATTTGAATGTCAGTCACTCCTGCTCCCAATGTGAAGTTTGGAAGTGCATTGAACTGAACATAATGGCATTATTGTATCAATAACTTCAGCGAGAGAACTCCTTCAGCCCTCGAATAATGCATTAAAAACTTTTCTGTCGCCAAAAGATTAGTTGGAATTATATTGAAGTTGACATATTTTTGGGTGTATACGTAGGCTTCCTGATGCTCATATGGAATTGGAAGGAGACGTATTACCATAGAACTAATACTAAAGGGTTGCGTATTACTTATGTGTATTAGGGGTCATAAGACAGTAAGACACAAACGGTGACAAACCCTACATATGACGTAAGTGTAATGAAACCACATAAGTTTCTGAAAATAACATGAAATAAAAAGTATAAAATGTTAGCCAGGCTGAGCTGTGCATACAATAGATAGAAAGAAAACCAAGAATACAGGCACCAAACTGTGACATATTTATAGACCTAGTGTAATTAAAAGAGCAAGGAAGTTCTCTCTAATTTCGTGCATTTTACCCGGCAATATTTCACAAACGTTTATAGCCAACAGTACTCTTCTTCTCCCTTTTTCACCCTCTTGGCCCAGTGAGCAAGGTAATAAGGCCACAACTTTCTACTTATTATTATTATCGTTTA
>LR141855.1:0-11597 GCA_900659605.1 Tisbe holothuriae | reverse complement strand
GTAAAAGTCTTTCCCTTTCCCTTCTCTTTTGAGGGCCGAGTCTAGGAAAAGGAAGAAAGGCTCACAGTGGTTTATGTATTATAAGAACTAATTAATAATATTAATAATTCCACTGTGTTTTGTTAAGTATTTTATATATATGTATAGATTATAAAATAATTCCAAATAAGTTTAACTACCGCGAAACCACTGTGGAGTGCACTCAGCTAAGAGAGGGCAAAAGGACAAGAAAGGAGAGGGAAGGAATTGGCTGGGCTGAGACAAGAGAACCTGAGGCAATCGTGAACTGACTGAGTTCTGAGGGTATGCCTCACTGAACTGAGTGATCCAAGAAGAACAGTCAAAGACATATTAATCCTGATGGTTAATATGTCAGTGGAAACTTATGTCCTAAAATTCAGTATTTTGTCGCCATGATCGCGTCGAGCCCTGGTTCTCGTTGTTTCTCTGCCCTCAGCTTCCAGCAGAGCTTAGGTGGGAGAAAACTCAACCTGCCTGGTCGGCTTGGAGTCCTCACCCTGTGAACGTCCTGAGTGCTCCCTAATTGTAACATCCTTGGCTTCAAGTAAAAAATACTGGAGCGATTCTAGCATTTGTCCTATTGCCAAAAAGTCCCCTAAAATGACCAATTTCCACCAACTCTGTGGTTTTATTGGAACATGCTCACCTTTGTGTATAAATAGAGCCAAAAAATCTTGAAATTTTGTTTTATTTTTTTTATGTGATGGCGGTTGAAAGGTTGTGCATTGGCAACTTTTTCAAAATTACTGAGTTTCGCAAATGAGGTACTAGGTATGAACAGGAAAAATAGGATAGTTTTCATGCACTTCCTAGCCCTGCAGGGCACCTAGTATATGGGGCACCTAGACCTACAGGGCACCGAGCCCTGTGGGCATATATTATAGAAATATAGGGTAATTGTGCCTAACCAACCTAACCTGACAGTGAAAAGTTGTAAATTTTGTTCATCTCTCCCAAGCCCTGCGGGACACCTTGCCCTGCGGGGCACCTAGCCCTGCGGGAGCTCTAATTTCTCAAGGGGCAACATGACGGTCATATCTACCCCTGAAAATTATAAAAGTGTATTTCAGCAAGTAGTTTAGGATATAATCGGAATAGGACAATTGCTAGAACCAAGCCAAAATACTTAAGGTGGACTTATTCATGGAAATTTAACACTATGTGTACGCAATCCAAGGGCTTAATAGACACGCATGTCCCACGATGTGTCAATATTGCTCAACCTTAAGGACAGCACTCACAGCAGCAATTTTAAATTGACCATAAACTTTTTATGCTAGTATTACATGATATATATATTTATTTCTTATCCTCGTTAACTGACGCGTTTAACACTCCTTTAAATCACTGTCTATCTGTCTAGAGGTTTCTTTCATCCGAGATCCCCCGTTCACTTTGCCAAGTCCTTGAGGATCTGCAGCACTTGCTCTGCGCTCTTGTTGGTCAGATCCTCGCTCTTCTCCTGTCCGTAGGGGAACCTTGCCCACAGCCGCGGCGGGCTGCCGCTGCACTCGCGCACGCGCAGGGGCAGCGCAGGGTTGGCGCTCTTCACCCCGTCGTAGTGCTGGGAGACGAATGCGCGCGCGCCCGCCGACGCCGACGACGTCTGGCAGAGGTGGAGGCGCAGCTCGCGGACGGCGGTGGCCGCGCCCAAGCGGAGGGAGCCAGACATGAGTGGAGGGGGCCGTGGACAGGTCCGAGGAGAACAATAACAATCCCGGGGAAGCTGTCGCAAATGTAATGGAGGAATAGCAAAGTTAGCAAACTGAGCCATGTAGCAAAATCAGGGGGAGGAGAGAGAGAACGTTGGGGACAACAACAGTAGAAACGCTTGCATTCATTTGTCAATTTGATTGACCGAACTCCCCTTTCCGAATCCCTAGCTAGTAATCGTGATCCACCCAAGGTTCGTTAACCTCAAGACTCTAGTGCATGACGGCGGGGCCACAGTAGTGGTGGTTGCCTGATGGGCTGTCGTTTTCATCCTGGTTCCCCTCGTCGACTATTTCTAGCCTGAGCTGCTGAGCTACTTGATCCAGTCTCTTGACTTCTCCTCAGCTTAGTAAGTGCGTGCGCGTCAAAGAGATTTTATACTAATATCTTGTATTATTAGTTCTATGGTGCGCGTCGTGCGTGCACAGCTCCGACTCGTGTCCTCACAACAGCCCAGAGTGAACGGAGGCATCGAACTAAGACAAGGGGAAAGGAAACTACAAACAGACAGACAACACTGTACTCAAATTCTTCTTTTTCTAAGACTCAGCTCTGAAGGGACAATCTCCTTCTCCCCTTTATATCACCCAACCTATTACCAAATGGCTCTTTTTACATGAGTGTTAGGACAACATTCGTTATTTCCGCAGCAACCCAGGTTATATAGAGACAAAAGGTTTGCTTACTGGCCGATTCAGCACGAGCTGCCTGTAAGGCTGAGTCTATAAGGGACTTAAGAGTTTTGGATAAAGAGTTAAGAGTGGCGGGAAAACGGCGAAAATTCAAATATTTTCTCTGCAAGCAAACCTTCCCCTACATACCCTTGGCAGCAACCTTTCCCCTTGTCTTAGTTCTATGCTCTACTCACTCTAGGACATATTAGATGACTTTTAACATGCCTCATATTAATCCGTTTAATCTCACCAGGACTTCATCCTGCACAATGGACGTGTTGTTGTACATGTAGACCTTCTCGATGGCCATGGACGGCACCTCGGAGAGCATGATGCGGCGGAAGGCGTTCGCCAGGGACGGGTCAACGCCGATCAGATCGAATTCGAGGTCCATGCCTTTTCTGGAAGAAGTAACAATGTACAACCATTCATTTATAAGCATATAACTACCAAATAAAAAGGAAACCTGATCACTAATAAACTTTTGCATCCACTCACTTTTCGACAATCTTGACCTGCAGCTTCTTGGAGAACTCCTTGACTGACCACGTCTTATTCCCCTTGGCCCCGTGCTCCTTGCCAGACCCGGGATACCCAGGACTGGACGTGTTCTGCAGCTCAAACTCCTTGAGGGAGATCTTCCGCATGTCGGCAACGGCAGACTCCATCTAAAGAGAGGAAAAAGTATATTTAAACCAAGTACATAATTTGAAAAATAACATAAAACGGTGTTTATTGAAGGCTTGTTATTCATTTCCAATCTGAAACCACTGTGCAGGACACTGTTGATTCAATATTTTCACATATCCACAGTACACTGTGAACCACTGTGAAGCCAAAGTTCAATCTCTTCAGATATCCATGGCCTCCTGCTGCAACTGTGTCACTTTAAGAATCCCCTTCTTCTTGGGCACTCCCACCACCGTGATCCCACTGTGCTTCTTCTTCCCGCCTCCGAGCTGGAGCCTCTCGGAGCCTTCCTCCTCCATGACGTCCAGCCCGGTTGCTGGCTCCTCCACGTTTGGGTCGTAGTTCCACTTGGGGTAGACGCGTTTGTAGAGGTTAAGGAGGACGGTGTCGCATTGGCTCAGCTCGTGGTCAAACGTGCATTTCATGTGGCCGTGGGTGCCCTGAAAATAGAATCATTGTGTTAATAAACTGGCATCTTGTCATTAAAATGATTTTTAGAGAAGAGTTAAATAACTTTTTCTTCAGATAATATATTAATGTTAGATTTGTCCTAATGTTAGATTTATCCTAATCTTAATATTAGAAACAAGTATTAGGTATTACGCAAAATTGAGGTACTATAGTCGGTACGTATTACGAAAAATTCATTCAACTCACCAATGGCTCCGAAATATGCCCCCTCCTCCCATACTTTGTCCTCAGCTCCACGGGCTTAAACCACGCAATATCCTCCCTATTAAAGAACATGAACCGGACGACCGTCTTGCGCTTGCGCACGCGGAACGGGTGTCCGCTGAGCACGGTGCGCTTGATGACGAGCCGGTCGGGGTCGGAGCTGAGCATGGAGCCGGTGCCGACGAGGCTGTGCTGGCCGCTGGCGGTCTCCTGGTAGACGAGAATACTAGAACGAAAATAATGAGTATGAGATACAATTCTCGGTCTAGAAGTAAGTTGTTGTTGCATCTTACCTCGCTGGCGGGAACGTAATCGGTGCAAACAACGTCATCACCACAGTCCCATCCGGCCTCCAATACCGCTCATACTTATGCTTCGAGGCATTCGTATGCTGACTGAAGATTGGACACGCCGCGAAGCGCCGATACCCACAATGAAACACGAGCCGCTCCTTGCTCTTAATCGGATCCTGATGCCCCAACGGATGCCGCTTCACAACAAAGTTCAGGACAGACATCTTGGCCTCGTGTTGGAGCATGCCGTACACGACCAGTGGCCGTCCCACGGCACTGTCCTTGGCCCAGTCCTGGTACATGTGCTCAGGCACGTCCCTGATGTGGAGCGTCACGTACCATCCAAGCTCAGCGCCCTGGCACACCTCCGAGTCTCCGAACACCTTCTTCCTCGTCCGCATGAAGTTCTCAAATTGGAAGATGCGGGCATAGTCTGCCGGCAGGTTCTCCTTGGGATCCCATGGCGACGTCCGGAAGCTCTTCAACCCGCGATACTTCTGGAACCGATCCTTGGCATTCATGTCAATCGGGGTGTCGACCTCATCCGGGAACATCTCATCCGTCCGGGCTTGTTTGAGCTTCCGAAGAGCCTCCTGCTCATCGGCGAACGTGACGGCGTTCTTCTCATCGTAGTTCTCGTCCTCGTTCCGGTCTGTGGTCACGGTCATGGTCTCGTACTCTTCCTTGTCTTCCTCGTCGCCTCCGAACTCGGAGGCTTCCTCTTCAGCGGGAGCCATGAGATCATCCTCATCTTCCGAGCTATCCTCCGAATCCTCCTCCTCGTCATCCTCGTTCATAATCCAGGCTGCCTGGTATTCTGAAGTGCCTTTCGGCACCCTGATGGTCTTCTTGGTTGAGGGGACTTTGAACGGCCCGTCCATTTCCGCGTCCTTCATGTCGTCGTCGGACAAATACTGCTCGCCGTCGAACATGTCGGGCTCGTTTTCGGTGATCATGGTGTCCTGGAAATGGGAATTTAAAGTTACTTTTTTAAGCCAAATTCAGTTACTCTTCAAATTTACCTGCGTATCGTCGGGTTCCGCCAGCACCCGAACCTCATCATCGGCCATCTCCACGCTGCCATTACGGCGCTTGTTGGCGTCCAGTGGATGCGGGTCCGGCGCAGACTCAATCTTGGCCAGCTGGAAGGACCCCATGCCGGGGATGTGGACAAGACGGTTCACGTCAAGGGTCTTGGAGCGGATGTAGCCAGTGACCTGGAGTTTGGGAAATGTTACATTTAAAGTGCGAAATGACTCTGCTTATAGCGCTTACCTGCAGTGTCCCAATAGCTCCCTCTGTCGCCGTGTATCCGACACTCTCCGCCAACATAAACGGCCTCCGATCCCTTAAATTACTCGCCTTCCTCTTCTGTGCGCCAATATGCCTCAGAAACAGCACCGCATCCTGCGCACTCGCCACCACATGGAGCTTCTCCACGGGGAACCGCTTGTTCAACGACTTGAGCATGGACTTCTTGATGTCGTTCTGCTTCCTGGCGGCGATCTCGGCGAGGTCTGTGATGACAAAGACGGGGTCGGCGACGACGCCCTGGCTCATGACGGCGGCTAGGATGGATTCCTCGTGTTTGCCGAGGAAGGAGTCGCCGTTGGCTTCGGCTTCGCGGGCGGAGATGAGGAAGATGACGGCATCGGAGACCTATGAAGGAGACATCATTGGTCAAGGTGTTTTAACTATTGTCACAGTGGAATCCCTACCTTTGTGGCGTCGAGGACACAGTGGAGTCGTTCGCTGGCCGGTGCAATGAGTTGGAATCGTTGTTTGAACCGCGGGAAGGAGATGTGGATGCCGCTGGGGGAGCTGAGGCTGGCAGATGGTGGAGACGTCACCGTGATATCTGGAATAGAATGAAGAGAATGTTGATATTAGAAGCTTTTAAAATGCCTAAAAGTAGTGTTACATAGGACTGAACAATTTGATAAGCGTTACGGATTTCTATTTTCCTGAGAGTAAGAAATTATAACAATCCCCAAGAAATTATATACTAGTGCAGAGTTCCTTGCAATCCCTAATGCAGAGCAAAATGTTTTGATTGAACTTGAAAGCTAATTAATAATAGAACTTTAAATCATAAAATGCCTACAATACTCTAAATGATCTCCACTCACCGTCCGCGCACGTCTTTGCCATCTCTGCCAGCTTGTCCTGCGCGTCCTCCTGCTGACACTGCAGCGACACGATTGCCGCCAGCAGCGGAGGGAAGTCGGCGCCGCCAATCTCGCGCTTGCGCTGCAGAACAGACTCCTTCTTGCGGCTGCGGATCTGCTTCACCTAGTACGACAAAAAGAGTTATTAAGACATATTCTAGAAACATGCTAGTCAGGGGATTGCGTTCTACAAGAGTCGAATTTGGATACTAATGCTGTGTATGTTTAAAAACATGGTGATAAGTCATTTACCAGCGCATATAGCAAACCCATGAATCAACCGCCAGCTATGGTAACATTAATAAAGTAATCATCCTTGTTCGTACCTGATGTTTTCTGTCCTTCCTTGATAGGCTTGCATCTCGTCGTCTTCGGTGGCCCACCTTGAGCGCGACGCGTCCCTTGTTCTCCGCTGCGACGGCGCCCTTGGAACGGTGTCCGCCCGTCTTGTGGGACTTGTTCTGCTGCTTGAGGGGACCGGCGCGGTGGCCGGAAGACATGGTGATGCCTGTAATTAGGGGGTCATTAGGCTCTCCAAAGGATTTAAAGGGTCATTAGGACAGGTAATGACGTCCAATGTGAACAACTGAATATTAAAGTAAGGCTTTCAATGAACATTCATGCACACTGCAATGTAAATACGTCTAAGGACACTTCACATGGGAAAAGGAGGTAATTATTACCTGGTAGATGGTGATTAACGGCTCTGTTGGTATTCACTTAATGACTTAATGAAGTAATCTTGTGACATCCACTTCGTGACAACTGCAATACACGTGCAAATGCGGAGCGCTCTGTTATGATGAGCAGGGATGACAGAATGTGAAATTGGTTGAGAAATCTCTTTACAAAATCCTCGGATAAATGCATTATAGTAAGCTAGAATTGAGAATATGATAATCTAATTTGTAATTTTATTTTTGAATGTAATTATGGTTTAAATTACTGCAAAATAAACTGGTACACTATACATGCTGATATTGAATTCTTCGTGTAAAGGGCAAGGGCGTTCAACCCTACATGAAGCAGCAGCTCCGAAAGCGGGAAATTCAAATTAGACTCCTTGATTCGAAAAAAAAATGAATTTAAAGACGGACAGACGGGATCGAAACACGGAAAGAAACTAATCACGCAAAATTGGCAAAAATTTTAATAAACTTTTAAATAATGACATGAAGGTTGTTTATATTAAATAACTCTAAAAATTTACAGGACAAATAAAACAAAGTCACTTTTTGAAAGCAATATTTATTAGAATTTTTCCATTAAGCCGGTTACAGTATTTCAAACCCCGATCACCAAATATATTAAATATTTAAATATTTATCGCCGCCAGTTGTTCACATTGATACATCTTGGAGCAAAACCGGACGTCCTCAAACCCAATCTTGACCGCTTGCTCAAGTCTCTCCTTGTAGGATTGGTCAATATGAGAGTTGCTGACTATGGACTGGAAGATTCTGGAATATAAGAAGTACTTATTAGTACAATATCTCCAGATAAAGAAAGGTCTATTTTTGCTTACATTGGCACAATCCTCTCAAAAGCCCCATCCAACATAGGACTCCCTCTCATGGCAGTAAACTGGCACATTATATGCTCCAAACACTGATTCTCCAGCAACCCGGAACAATCCAAATAGGTAGCAATGAGGCTCTCAGAAGTCGAATTGAGCAATTCTGGTCTCTCTGAGAAGAACTTTTGCAACGCCTCCGAAGAAGACTCCTCGGAGGCTTCTCTCTTCTTCCGTCCTCCGTCATTGATGACAGCTAGTTGGAGAAGAGTTGGGTTTGCTGACACGAAGGATGCTGCTGCTAGGAGTGTCAGAGCTGCCAGTGGGGCGAGAAGGGCGGCTAAGGGATTGAGGTCGATACCTAGGCCACCACTTTCACTACCTTGATTACTTGAGCTGTGGCCACCGCCGCCTGTAATTGAGGCATGTACATTTATAAAATTCGGTTAGTAACTGATATTTTGTAACATAATATTGCAGTCGCGCAGTATTTCATTATTTCAGACAAGATATTTTCGGGTATATCTAAAATCTCTTTTTCACTTTCTAAAATATTAACTACAAAGTTAATCCTCTTGAATCAACATTTTCATTTTTTTCTTAAAAGTTTGCGGGATCATCCCTGGTGTTACCCAGGACACTTTTGGTTCATTCACCAGACATGCCATGAAAGCTCAAGCGCCGCAGGGGGGATTTGAATTCGCTACCTCGTGGGCCGCAGGGACGAGCGACTTGCGATCATGGCTACCACGTCCCTCTTTTAACAACATTTCTTTATATTCTTGCTTAGATTTTATATACCTCCGTATCCGCCGTAATCATAATCCTCCTCTCCATACCCATAATCCCGACTCTTCAACTCCTGCTGGCGCTGCCTGTACCCGACATCCAGAGCCGACTTTTCCGGCCTCTTCACGTCCGCCTTGTAGTCCTCGTAATAGTCCGTGTCGGCATAGTAGTCGTTGTCGTAGTTGGTGTAGAAGTCCTCCCGGACAGACTGGGGCCGTCTGCTGTTGGCCAGGGTGATGATGCTTAGGAGGAGGAATATGGATGTATGGGACATCTTTGATGGCTATATCTGAAAGTTAGGTTTAAATTTATGTAGATACAAAAATATGCACATTTGATAGAGGCATAAATCATAGTTAAAAAGTTCTAAATAAAAAATGGTGTACTGTCTATAGACGTAAAAAGTGCATAGCCAGGGTTCAGTAAATGTAGCAATAAATAAATAGATCTTGACATATTTTTCAACTGTGTGAAACTTCCAATTAATGATCCATACAAGCTTGTCGGACAAAATGATATGCACCAATTAAATGGCATAAATATAATAGTAAAATTTAGAAATATTATGATGTGTCATAAGCTGTAAAATCTATTATAAAGATACGCTCCCTAATTAATTAGACCAAGCATCTTTAAAACCAGATGATTTTCTCCTTCCCTCCATAATTGATTTCACTTTTCCATCAGCTAAATCCTAACAAGGAAGAAGAAAAAAAGCATCCACCATATGACGACTTTTTTGATTTTCCCTCTCAACATGACGAAGCCTTTTAAACACAAACGGTCTAAATCTGTAAACAATGTTCTAACACACTGTGGATTAAAAATAGCGTCATTCTGTTCAAAGAAGAAGAGACAAAACATACGATCACACAATAAATAATTACACCGTTCAGACACAGCGAGAGAAAGAAAGTAGAAAGTATCACGTTATCTTTATATCTGTTTTACAACTGTGAGAATAAATCGGCCATCGAAACAAGCATATAATGGACATAGACAAGGATATAACAATAGTTAAGTAATAAAAATGGTGATTTTGGTATCGTGTTTAGGCCAATGCGACAACGTTAGCCAGCAATCTCTTTGCATGTTTGAGTTATGTCGTGTGGCCCGGGCGTTCTTTGTTGCCAAATGTCGTGTGGACACACTAGTTGGTGGACGCGTCCAGTGATGAGCATGGGAATTTTGTCTCACAGCTGCCTGGGCGAGAGTCGCGTCCGTAGCGGGCAGACATGCGGAGACGGCCCTTGTAAGAGTCCTCTACAAACTGGTTTGACATGATGTGGTACAGGATGCTGAAATGAAATAAATAACAGTTAATAAATAGTCCACTTATTTCTTATAATTAAGTAAAGAGTACCTGCCATTAAGACTTGTTTTCATTTTTATTGGACTACCTATCAGTCTATCATGCAACCATTGTGTAACTGTAACCATTTATTCATACGTAGACTACGATAGAAGTAGTCCCCGATTCATATAAGAAAAGCAATATTTCTTGTAAGTACTGGTCAAAATGGCAAATAAATGTTTATGATAAGTGGAATTTGTTAAAACTTACATCGAGATGACATCCTTCTCCTCCTTGTCCATCAGCGAATCGGGCTTTGCGTAGTCACAGACAACTCTGTCCAGGCAGACGTTGTCCCTCTCAGTGTAGCCGGAGCAGGTCAGGTACATGGAGAGCATGCGCTGTTGGTAAGTGTCGTTCTGGGGCATCTTGCCGAGGAAACCTTCAAGGACCTGGGGAAAAGATTGATTAAGATAATTATATGAGACCTTGTCATCAGTTCTTTTATATTCCTTCAAGGAAAACAACATCATTTGAAGGAGCTGGCCATCTATACAGGCTTGATAAATTGCATAAAAATTCTAGTAACATATAATTTAAATATTTTACATGCACAAAAGTTTAGATTTTTTCCCTCTATTTTGGCGGGAACTTTCAAAACTCACCTTCATCTCCTCCATCTTCTCCTCCATTTCCGACGTCATGACCTGCTGCATAATCATGTTCTGCTCGTCCGTCGCGGATCGCTTACGGCGACCGTTCGACACGGAAATGGACACGAGGACGGGATTAAGGGCGACGGCGGCGGCGGCAGAGAGCAGGGCGATGCCGGCGAGGGGGGCGACGAGGAGAGCGAGGGGGTTGAGGCCGCCGGAGTCTAAAATGAAGTTAGTTAATGTCATGTAAATTCAAGCGTTAATTTATGTGACATCGGAATAACCCAGCCTAAAAAATTGCCCGAACAAGTTCAGCTATCCTCAAAATGGGAGCCGCTGGTTTTTTTTTCAGCCATTTTTGAGCCGCTTCCTATGGATTATCAGGAGATTTATTCGAAAATTCAATCATGTTCCGCGGAACTTGTTTTAGCTCAACTTGCCCTTAATCAGCAATAATTCCGGCGATATTTTTTAGACTGGGAAAGGAAGATAAATTGCCTTTTTTAGTTCCATGTTACACAATTATTTCGTAAAATCTTACCTCCGCCACCACCACCACCACCACTGTACCCTTGCCGCCGGCTGTCCTCATAATTATAGTTGTACTCATCATCATAGTAATCATCATCCACGGTGGACGCGGACGCCGCCAACTGACTCGCCCGGTCGTACTTGACCTTTGAGCTCACATATCCACGACGCTCCGTGGCAACCGGCTGCTTTCTGAATCTCTGGCTCATGTCAATGCTCGTCCTACGCTGACCGACAGGCGGGGAGGGCAGGGGCAGCTCATCGTCATAGTACTCGTATTCATCATCAGCAACTGGCATAATTGGCTTCTTCTTGGGTTGGAATGCTTTCCTCAGCTGGGGCTTTTCCGTTGCATTGACAACGCCGTGGGTATAAGGATAGTCATCATCATAGTCCGGTTTCTTCGTCTGTTGCTGACGTTGGAAATGTTGCTGCTGCTTGAGCTTGTTTTGCATACTCTGCATCTGGAGCCGGCGGCGGCGTGCTGCGAAGTGGTCGCTGTCGGCACTGCGGCTGGACTCTGATGGTGTCTGCCATGGCTGGGCGGCGATTCCGGAACGGCGGTTGAAATCTGCCGGGG